>CM060478.1:32350226-32499090 GCA_030544235.1 Lepturacanthus savala
TAAACAATGCTGCTATAGATACTGCGGTCTATAATCTATAATCAATGCTGCTATAGATACTACTGGATATAATCTATAATCAATGCTGCTATAGATACTACTGGATATAATCTATAATCAATGCTGCTATAGATGATACAAGCCATGATCTATAATCAATGCTGCTATAGATACTGCTGTCTATAATCTATAATCAATGCTGCTATATATACTACTGTCTATAATCTATAATCAATGGTGCTATAGATACTGCTGTCTATAATCTATAAACAATGGTGCTATAGGTACTGCTGTCTATAATCTATAATCAATGATGCTATAAATACTGCTGTCTATTATCCATAAACAATGCTGCTATAGATACTGCGGTCTATAATCTATAATCAATGCTGCTATAGATACTACTGGATATAATCTGTAATCAATGCTGCTATAGATACTGCTGTCTATAATCTATAATCAATGCTGCTATAGATACTGCTGTCTATAATCTATAATCAATGTTGCTATAGATACTACTGGATATAATCTATAATCAATGCTGCTATAGATACTACTGTCTATAATCTATCATCAATGCTGCTATAGATACTACTGGATATAATCTATAATCAATGCTGCTATAGATGATACAAGCTATGATCTATAATCAATGCTGCTATAGATACTACTGGATATAAACTATAATCAATGCTGCTATAGATACTGCTGTCTATAATTTATAATCAATGCTGCTATAGATACTGCTGTCTCTAATCTATAATCAATGCTGCTATAGATACTACTGTCTATAATCTATGATCAATGCTGCTATAGATACTACTGTCTATAATCTATAATCAATGCTGCTATAGATACTGCTGTCTATAATCAATAATCAATACTGCTATAGATACTGCTGTCTATAATCTATAATCAATGGTGCTATAGATACTGCTGTCTATAATCTATAATCAATGCTGCTATAGATACTACTGGATATAATCTATAATCAATGCTGCTATAGATGATACAAGCTATGATCTATAATCAATGCTGCTATAGATACTGCTGTCTATAATCTATAATCAATGCTGCTATAGATACTACTGTCTATAATCTATAATCAATGGTGCTATAGTTACTGCTGTCTATAATCTATAATCAATGCTGCTATAGATACTGCTGTCTATAATCTATAATCAATGCTGCTATATATAATACTGTCTATAATCTATAATCAATGGTGCTATAGATACTGCTGTCTATAATCTATAATCAATGCTGCTATATATACTACTGTCTATAATCTATAATCAATGGTGCTATAGATACTGCTGTCTATAATCTATAAACAATGGTGCTATAGGTACTGCTGTCTATAATCTATAATCAATGATGCTATAAATACTGCTGTCTATTATCCATAAACAATGCTGCTATAGATACTGCGGTCTATAATCTATAATCAATGCTGCTATAGATACTACTGGATATAATCTGTAATCAATGCTGCTATAGATACTGCTGTCTATAATCTATAATCAATGCTGCTATAGATACTGCTGTCTATAATCTATAATCAATGTTGCTATAGATACTACTGGATATAATCTATAATCAATGCTGCTATAGATACTACTGTCTATAATCTATCATCAATGCTGCTATAGATACTACTGGATATAATCTATAATCAATGCTGCTATAGATGATACAAGCTATGATCTATAATCAATGCTGCTATAGATACTGCTGTCTATAATCTATAATCAATGGTGCTATAGATACTGCTGTCTATAATCTATAATCAATGCTGCTATAGATACTGCTGTCTATAATCTATAAACAATGCTGCTATAAATACTGCTGTCTATAATCTATAATCAATGGTGCTATAGATACTGCTGTCTATAATCTATAATCAATGCTGCTATAGATACTGCTGTCTATAATCTATAAACAATGCTGCTATAAATACTGCTGTCTATAATCTATAATCAATGCTGCTATATATACTACTGGATATAATCTATAATCAATGCTGCTATAGATACTGCTGTCTATAATCTATAATCAATGCTGCTATAGATGATACAAGCTATGATCTATAATCAATGCTGCTATAGATACTGCTGTCTATAATCTATAATCAATGCTGCTATAGATACTGCTGTCTATAATCTATAATCAATGCTGCTATAGATACTGCTGTCTATGATCTATAATCAATGCTGCTATAGATACTACTGTCTGTAATCTATAATCAATGCTGCTATAGATACTACTGTCTATAATCTATAATCAATGCTGCTATAGATACTACTGTCTATAATCTATAATCAATGCTGCTATAAATACTGCTAGCTATGATCTATAATCAATGCTGCTATAGATACTGCTGTCTATAATCTATAATCAATGCTGCTATAGATACTACAAGCTATGATCTATAATCAATGCTGCTATAGATACTACTGGATATAATCTATAATCAATGCTGCTATAGATACTGCTGTCTATAATTTATAATCAATGCTGCTATAGATACTGCTGTCTCTAATTTATAATCAATGCTGCTATAGATACTACTGTCTATAATCTATGATCAATGCTGCTATAGATACTACTGTCTATAATCTATAATCAATGCTGCTATAGATACTGCTGTCTATAATCTATAATCAATGGTGCTATAGATACTGCTGTCTATAATCTATAAACAATGCTGCTATAAATACTGCTGTCTATAATCTATAATCAATGCTGCTATAGATACTACTGTCTATAATCTATAATAAATGCTGCTATAAATACTGCTAGCTATGATCTATAATCAATGCTGCTATATATACTACAAGCTATGATCTATAATCAATGCTGCTATAGATACTACTGGATATAATCTATAATCAATGCTGCTATAGATACTGCTGTCTATAATTTATAATCAATGCTGCTATAGATACTGCTGTCTCTAATCTATAATCAATGCTGCTATAGATACTACTGTCTATAATCTATGATCAATGCTGCTATAGATACTACTGTCTATAATATATAATCAATGCTGCTATAGATACTGCTGTCTATAATCAATAATCATTACTGCTATAGATACTGCTGTCTATAATCTATAAACAATGCTGCTATAGGTACTGCTGTCTATAATCTATAATCAATGCTGCTATAAATACTGCTGTCTATTATCTATAAACAATGCTGCTATAGATACTGCGGTCTATAATCTATAATCAATGCTGCTATAGATACTACTGGATATAATCTGTAATCAATGCTGCTATAGATACTGCTGTCTATAATCTATAATCAATGCTGCTATAGATACTGCTGTCTATAATCTACAATCAATGTTGCTATAGATACTACTGGATATAATCTATAATCAATGCTGCTATAGATACTAATGTCTATAATCTATCATCAATGCTGCTATAGATACTACTGGATATAATCTATAATCAATGCTGCTATAGATGATACAAGCTATGATCTATAATCAATGCTGCTATAGATACTGCTGTCTATAATCTATAATCAATGGTGCTATAGATACTGCTGTCTATAATCTATAAACAATGCTGCTATAAATACTGCTGTCTATAATCTATAATCAATGCTGCTATATATACTACTGGATATAATCTATAATCAATGCTGCTATAGATACTGCTGTCTATAATCTATAATCAATGCTGCTATAGATACTACTGGATATAATCTATAATCAATGCTGCTATAGATGATACAAGCTATGATCTATAATCAATGCTGCTATAGATACTGCTGTCTATAATCTATAATCAATGCTGCTATAGATACTGCTGTCTATAATCTATAATCAATGCTGCTATAGATACTACTGTCTATAATCTATAATCAATGCTGCTATAGATACTACTGTCTATAATCTATAATCAATGCTGCTATAAATACTGCTAGCTATGATCTATAATCAATGCTGCTATAGATACTGCTGTCTATAATCTATAATCAATGCTGCTATAGATACTACAAGCTATGATCTATAATCAATGCTGCTATAGATACTACTGGATATAATCTATAATCAATGCTGCTATAGATACTGCTGTCTATAATTTATAATCAATGCTGCTATAGATACTGCTGTCTCTAATTTATAATCAATGCTGCTATAGATACTACTGTCTATAATCTATGATCAATGCTGCTATAGATACTACTGTCTATAATCTATAATCAATGCTGCTATAGATACTGCTGTCTATAATCTATAATCAATGGTGCTATAGATACTGCTGTCTATAATCTATAAACAATGCTGCTATAAATACTGCTGTCTATAATCTATAATCAATGCTGCTATAGATACTACTGTCTATAATCTATAATAAATGCTGCTATAAATACTGCTAGCTATGATCTATAATCAATGCTGCTATATATACTACAAGCTATGATCTATAATCAATGCTGCTATATATACTACAAGCTATGATCTATAATCAATGCTGCTATAGATACTACTGGATATAATCTATAATAAATGCTGCTATAGATACTGCTGTCTATAATTTATAATCAATGCTGCTATAGATACTGCTGTCTATAATCTATAATCAATGGTGCTATAGATACTGCTGTCTATAATCTATAAACAATGCTGCTATAAATACTGCTGTCTATAATCTATAATCAATGCTGCTATATATACTACTGGATATAATCTATAATCAATGCTGCTATAGATACTGCTGTCTATAATCTATAATCAATGCTGCTATAGATACTACTGGATATAATCTATAATCAATGCTGCTATAGATGATACAAGCTATGATCTATAATCAATGCTGCTATAGATACTGCTGTCTATAATCTATAATCAATGCTGCTATAGATACTGCTGTCTATAATCTATAATCAATGCTGCTATAGATACTACTGTCTATAATCTATAATCAATGCTGCTATAGATACTACTGTCTATAATCTATAATCAATGCTGCTATAAATACTGCTAGCTATGATCTATAATCAATGCTGCTATAGATACTGCTGTCTATAATCTATAATCAATGCTGCTATAGATACTACAAGCTATGATCTATAATCAATGCTGCTATAGATACTACTGGATATAATCTATAATCAATGCTGCTATAGATACTGCTGTCTATAATTTATAATCAATGCTGCTATAGATACTGCTGTCTCTAATTTATAATCAATGCTGCTATAGATACTACTGTCTATAATCTATGATCAATGCTGCTATAGATACTACTGTCTATAATCTATAATCAATGCTGCTATAGATACTGCTGTCTATAATCTATAATCAATGGTGCTATAGATACTGCTGTCTATAATCTATAAACAATGCTGCTATAAATACTGCTGTCTATAATCTATAATCAATGCTGCTATAGATACTACTGTCTATAATCTATAATAAATGCTGCTATAAATACTGCTAGCTATGATCTATAATCAATGCTGCTATATATACTACAAGCTATGATCTATAATCAATGCTGCTATAGATACTACTGGATATAATCTATAATCAATGCTGCTATAGATACTGCTGTCTATAATTTATAATCAATGCTGCTATAGATACTGCTGTCTCTAATCTATAATCAATGCTGCTATAGATACTACTGTCTATAATCTATGATCAATGCTGCTATAGATACTACTGTCTATAATATATAATCAATGCTGCTATAGATACTGCTGTCTATAATCAATAATCAATACTGCTATAGATACTGCTGTCTATAATCTATAAACAATGCTGCTATAGGTACTGCTGTCTATAATCTATAATCAATGCTGCTATAGATACTGCGGTCTATAATCTATAATCAATGCTGCTATAGATACTACTGGATATAATCTGTAATCAATGCTGCTATAGATACTGCTGTCTATAATCTATAATCAATGCTGCTATAGATACTGCTGTCTATAATCTACAATCAATGTTGCTATTTATACTACTGGATATAATCTATAATCAATGCTGCTATAGATACTAATGTCTATAATCTATCATCAATGCTGCTATAGATACTACTGGATATAATCTATAATCAATGCTGCTATAGATGATACAAGCTATGATCTATAATCAATGCTGCTATAGATACTGCTGTCTATAATCTATAATCAATGGTGCTATAGATACTGCTGTCTATAATCTATAAACAATGCTGCTATAAATACTGCTGTCTATAATCTATAATCAATGCTGCTATATATACTACTGGATATAATCTATAATCAATGCTGCTATAGATACTGCTGTCTATAATCTATAATCAATGCTGCTATAGATACTACTGGATATAATCTATAATCAATGCTGCTATAGATGATACAAGCTATGATCTATAATCAATGCTGCTATAGATACTGCTGTCTATAATCTATAATCAATGCTGCTATAGATACTGCTGTCTATAATCTATAATCAATGCTGCTATAGATACTACTGTCTATAATCTATAATCAATGCTGCTATAGATACTACTGTCTATAATCTATAATCAATGCTGCTATAGATACTACTGTCTATAATCTATAATCAATGCTGCTATAAATACTGCTAGCTTTGATCTATAATCAATGCTGCTATAGATACTGCTGGATATAATCTATAATCAATGCTGCTATAGATGATACAAGCTATGATCTATAATCAATGCTGCTATAGATACTGCTGTCTATAATCTATAATCAATGGTGCTATAGATACTGCTGTCTATAATCTATAAACAATGCTGCTATAAATACTGCTGTCTATAATCTATAATCAATGCTGCTATAGATACTACTGGATATAATCTATAATCAATGCTGCTATAGATACTGCTGTCTATAATCTATAATCAATGCTGCTATAGATACTACTGGATATAATCTATAATCAATGCTGCTATAGATGATACAAGCTATGATCTATAATCAATGCTGCTATAGATACTGCTGTCTATAATCTATAATCAATGCTGCTATAGATACTGCTGTCTATAATCTATAATCAATGCTGCTATAGATACTGCTGTCTATAATCTATAATCAATGCTGCTATAGATACTGCTGTCTATAATCTATAATCAATGCTGCTATAGATACTGCTGTCTATAATCTATAATCAATGCTGCTATAGATACTGCTGTCTATAATCTATAATCAATGCTGCTATAGATACTACTGTCTATAATCTATAATCAATGCTGCTATAGATACTGCTGTCTATAATCTATAATCAATGCTGCTATATATACTACTGTCTATAATCTATAATCAATGGTGCTATAGATACTGCTGTCTATAATCTATAAACAATGGTGCTATAGGTACTGCTGTCTATAATCTATAATCAATGGTGCTATAGATACTGCTGTCTATAATCTATAAACAATGCTGCTATAAATACTGCTGTCTATAATCTATAATCAATGCTGCTATATATACTACTGGATATAATCTATAATCAATGCTGCTATAGATACTACTGGATATAATCTATAATCAATGCTGCTATAGATGATACAAGCTATGATCTATAATCAATGCTGCTATAGATACAGTCTATAATCTATAATCAATGCTGCTATAGATACTACTGTCTATAATCTATGATCAATGCTGCTATAGATACTGTCTATAATCTATAATAAATGCTGCTATAGATACTACTGTCTATAATCAATGCTGCTATAGATACTGCTGTCTATAATCTATAATCAATGCTGCTATAGATACTACTGTCTATAATCTATAATCAATGCTGCTATAGATACTGCTGTCTATAATCTATAATCAATGCTGCTATAGATACTACTGTCTATAATCTATAATCAATGCTGCTATAGATACTACTGTCTATAATCTATGATCAATGCTGCTATAGATACTGCTGTCTATAATCTATAATCAATGCTGCTATAGATACTGCGGTCTATAATCTATAATCAATGCTGCTATAGATACTGCGGTCTATAATCTATAATCAATGCTGCTATAGATACTACTGTCTATAATCTATGATCAATGCTGCTATAGATACTGCTGTCTATAATCTATAATCAATGCTGCTATAGATACTGCGGTCTATAATATATAATCAATGCTGCTATAGATACTACTGTCTATAATATATAATCAATGCTGCTATAGATACTACTGTCTATAATCTATGATCAATGCTGCTATAGATACTGTCTATAATCTATAATCAATGCTGCTATAGATACTACTGTCTATAATCTATAATCAATGCTGCTATAGATACTGCTGTCTATAATCTATAATCAATGCTGCTATAGATACTACTGTCTATAATCTATAATCAATGCTGCTATAGATCCTGCTGTCTATAATCTATAATCAATGCTGCTATAGATACTGCGGTCTATAATATATAATCAATGCTGCTATAGATACTACTGTCTATAATATATAATCAATGCTGCTATAGATACTGCTGTCTATAATCTATAATCAATGCTGCTATAGATACTATTGTCTATAATCTATAATCAATGCTGCTATAGATACTATTGTCTATAATCTATAATCAATGCTGCTATAGATACTACTGTCTATAATCTATAATCAATGCTGCTATAGATACTACTGTCTATAATCTATAATCAATGCTGCTATAGATACTGCTGTCTATAATCTATAATCAATGCTGCTATAGATAATACTGTCTATAATCTATAATCAATGCTGCTATAGATACTACTGTCTATAATCTATAATCAATGCTGCTATAGATACTGCTGTCTATAATCTATAATCAATGCTGCTATAGATACTACTGTCTATAATCTATAATCAATGCTGCTATAGATACTACTGTCTATAATCTATAATCAATGCTGCTATAGATACTGCGGTCTATAATCTATAATCAATGCTGCTATAGATACTGCGGTCTATAATCTATAATCAATGCTGCTATAGATACTGCTGTCTATACTCTATAATTAATGCTGCTATAGATACTACTGTCTATAATCTATAATCAATGCTGCTATAGATACTACTGTCTATAATCTATAATCAATGCTGCTAGAGATACTGCTGTCTATAATCTATAATCAATGCTGCTATAGATACTACTGTCTATAATCTATAATCAATGCTGCTATAGATACTACTGTCTATAATCTATAATCAATGCTGCTATAGATACTGCTGTCTATAATCTATAATCAATGCTGCTATAGATACTACTGTCTATAATCTATAATCAATGCTGCTATAGATACTGCTGTCTATAATCTATAATCAATGCTGCTATAGATACTGCGGTCTATAATCTATAATCAATGCTGCTATAGATACTGCGGTCTATAATCTATAATCAATGCTGCTATAGATACTACTGTCTATAATTTATAATCAATGCTGCTATAGATACTATTGTCTATAATCTATAATCAATGCTGCTATAGATACTACTGTCTATAATCTATAATCAATGCTGCTATAGATACTACTGTCTATAATCTATAATCAATGCTGCTATAGATACTGCTGTCTATAATCTATAATCAATGCTGCTATAGATAATACTGTCTATAATCTATAATCAATGCTGCTATAGATACTACTGTCTATAATCTATAATCAATGCTGCTATAGATACTGCTGTCTATAATCTATAATCAATGCTGCTATAGATACTACTGTCTATAATCTATAATCAATGCTGCTATAGATACTACTGTCTATAATCTATAATCAATGCTGCTATAGATACTGCGGTCTATAATCTATAATCAATGCTCCTATAGATACTGCGGTCTATAATCTATAATCAATGCTGCTTTAGATACTGCTGTCTATACTCTATAATTAATGCTGCTATAGATACTACTGTCTATAATCTATAATCAATGCTGCTATAGATACTACTGTCTATAATCTATAATCAATGCTGCTAGAGATACTGCTGTCTATAATCTATAATCAATGCTGCTATAGATACTACTGTCTATAATCTATAATCAATGCTGCTATAGATACTACTGTCTATAATCTATAATCAATGCTGCTATAGATACTGCTGTCTATAATCTATAATCAATGCTGCTATAGATACTACTGTCTATAATCTATAATCAATGCTGCTATAGATACTACTGTCTATAATCTATAATCAATGCTGCTATAGTACTGTCTATGAAGACACCCAAACTACACTGATGACACCTGAAGTACACTATCCATCAGTCACTGATCCATCATGGATCAATGACTCATGGTGACACCATCAAACTCCTTCTCTAACAGAGTCTGTGCATGTCTCCAGCAGAATGACTGGGGTTACACCAGTCTGGATGTGTTTCTGCTTTGGTTCCATGACAATAAAATACAACTAAAAAGCAAAAGTTGCTCCAATAAAGAGCGTTTTGCTCCACCAATATGGAAATGCATTATTAAGACCAGGTAACTCTACATGGTGGTGAGTCACACATAGGTTTATTTTTTCATTCTTAAAATACCTTTTGAACCACTTTCCTCTGCAACATTTGAAAAAAAACATTTTTTTCTGAATAGAATATTTTGGATGCGTATGTAGTGTGTTGCACCAGTTGATACAGTTATCTGAATTATAAAAATACCTGTGAGCAGTTAATTGAGCCTGACATGGTCCGATGGTGGTGGACCAGTTTCTGAAAGTCCAGATCCAGCAGATGACATCAAAGCTGTGGAATCTGTCTTCTTTGAGCTTCAATTACATCAATTAAATATTTTACGTTGTGCTGTTTGTTAAATTGAAAAATGTTCCTTCTGAGTGGTAGACTGGAAGCAGCCAAACCACAGTTTAGAAAATAAAAATACGTAAAAAAAAATAAATATTTGTAAAAATAAACAGAAACAAAGAGAAGAGAAATAAGAAAATTAATTAAAATATATGCAAATGTACATTATATTGTACATAAACATCTGAATGGGTTTGTGGCTGAAGAGCGATAATAAATAAAGTTTCTGCCATGTGTTTAATTTAAACCCTTTCATGTGTTTTAATCATGTTTCTCTATATGTTTCTCTCAATATCTATTTCTCACCATATCATAGACGTTCAGGATGATGGGCTCCATCCCGGCATCAGCAGGATCTTCTCCCCGCTGCGGCTCCTCTTCTCCGGGTCTCCTCCACCGAACCCCCAGTCCTCCACCCTCCGGTCCTCCACCCTCCGCCGGTGCCAGACACAAAACTCTACCCCAGAAACAGACCCTAGATCAGCCTAAAGATCCCCAAGCCGCCGGTTCCGGTTCGGACATTTACGCCGTCCAAAGATCCTCACAGTCAGATGAGCCACTCGGTTTAATAAAACAAAACCCACCGACCTGCTGCTAAGCCCGCTCAGCTAAAGGAGGTCGGAGTAAAAAAGGCGGATTTACAGACAAAATAAGGTCTTCTCCGAGGCGTGTTGGCACGGAAAAATAGCACCTTCATTTTCCCCCAACGTCCTATTCAGCTAAACGACATAATTGTGAGCTGTTAAAAGGTATTTAGTGAATAAATGACTCCTGCTCCGGTAGCATCGAGCTAACGGTAGCTGCCAGGATGCTGCCGCCGGGAGAACTGGAGCCCAGCGATGACTCGGAGCTCGATTAACTACCGTTAGCGCGCGGAGCATCATGGGAGATAGAGTCCTGTTGGTAAAATCATGCAAACCGCTGTATGCAGCTGTGATGGAATGTGAAGTACATTTCCTTTAGTACTCCAGGGCAGTTTGAGGTACTTTAGCTGAGTATTTGTATTTTATGGAACTTTGTACTTTGTACTTGTACTACACCAGTACTTTGTACTTTGTACTTGTACTACACCAGGATGCTGTTTATAGGCTACAGCTCTGTGTTCTATACAGTCCTCCCTACTAACTCACTACCAAACCTACCAAACTGCTCTCTATTGGACTACACCCTCTCACTGGCCTCAGAATCAGAACCAGGACCACCACAGGTCCTCAGCCATCAAGACCACCTGACCTCACCTCATCTCACCTGGCCAGACCTCACCTGACCTCACCTGACCTCACTTAATCTCACCTGACCTCACCTAATCTCACTGTTCTAATTCCTGTTCCTCCCACAAGAACTACAACTAAAAGTAATATCAAACTACCTCATCCAGCTGGGACTGGACCAACAACAACAACAACTGGACCTGATTCCTGACTGTTTGCACCTCATTCCTGACTTTATGCACCTCATTCATGACTTTGTGCACCTCATTCATGACGTTATGCACCTCATTCATGACTTTGTGCACCTCATTCATGACTTTATGCACCTCATTCATGACTTTATGCACCTTATTCCTGACTTTATGCACCTTATTCCTGACTTTATGCACCTTATTCCTGACTTTATGCACCTTATTCATAACTTTTTGCACCTCATTCCTGACTTTATGCATCTTATTCATGACTTTATGCACCTCATTCCTGACTTTATGCACCTCATTCCTGACTTTATGCATCTTATTCCTGACTTTATGCACCTCATTCCTGACTTTTTGCACCTCATTCCTGACTTTATGCACCTCATTCCTGACTTTATGCACCTCATTCCTGACTTTATGCATCTTATTCCTGACTTTATGCACCTCATTCCTGACTTTATGCACCTCGTTGCTGACTTTATGCACCTTATTCATTGCTTTTTGCACCTCATTCCTGACTTTATGCATCTTATTCCTGACTTTATGCACCTCATTCCTGACTTTTTGCACCTCATTCCTGACTTTTTGCACCTCATTCCTGACTTTATGCACCTCATTCCTGACTTTTTGCACCCCATTCCTGAATTTTTGCACCTCATTCCTGACTTTATGCATCTTATTCCTGACTTTTTGCACCTCATTCCTGACTTTTTGCACCTCATTCCTGACTTTATGCATCTTATTCCTGACTTTTTGCATCTCATTCCTGACTTTATGCACCTCATTCCTGAGTTTTTGCACCTCATTCCTGACTTTATGCACCTCATTCCTGACTTTTTGCACCTCATTCCTGACTTTTTGCACCTCATTCCTGACTTTATGCACCTCATTCCTGACTTTATGCACCTCATTCCTGACTTTTTGCATCTCATTCCTGACTTTATGCACCTCATTCCTGACTTTATGCACCTCATTCCTGACTTTATGCATCTTATTCCTGACTTTATGCACCTCATTCCTGAATTTTTGCATCTCATTCCTGACTTTTTGCACCTCATTCCTGACTTTATGCACCTCATTCCTGACTTTATGCATCTTATTCCTGACTTTATGCACCTCATTCCTGACTTTATGCACCTCGTTGCTGACTTTATGCACCTTATTCATTGCTTTTTGCACCTCATTCCTGACTTTATGCATCTTATTCATGACTTTTTGCACCTCATTCCTGACTTTATGCATCTTATTCCTGACTTTATGCACCTCATTCCTGACTTTATGCACCTCATTCCTGACTTTATGCACCTCATTCCTGACTTTTTGCACCTCATTCCTGACTTTTTGCACCTCATTCCTGACTTTATGCACCTCATTCCTGACTTTTTGCACCTCATTCCTGACTTTTTGCACCTCATTCCTGACTTTATGCACCTCATTCCTGACTTTTTGCACCTCATTCCTGACTTTTTGCACCTCATTCCTGACTTTTTGCACCTCATTCCTGACTTTATGCACCTCATTCCTGACTTTTTGCACCCCATTCCTGAATTTTTGCACCTCATTCCTGACTTTATGCATCTTATTCCTGACTTTTTGCACCTCATTCCTGACTTTTTGCACCTCATTCCTGACTTTATGCATCTTATTCCTGACTTTTTGCATCTCATTCCTGACTTTATGCACCTCATTCCTGAGTTTTTGCACCTCATTCCTGACTTTATGCACCTCATTCCTGACTTTATGCATCTTATTCCTGACTTTATGCACCTCATTCCTGAATTTTTGCATCTCATTCCTGATTTTTGCACCTCATTCCTGACTTTTTGCACCTCATTCCTGACTTTATGCACCTCATTCCTGACTTAATGCATCTTATTCCTGACTTTATGCACCTCATTCCTGAATTTTTGCATCTCATTCCTGACTTTTTGCACCTCATTCCTGACTTTATGCACCTCATTCCTGACTTTATGCATCTTATTCCTGACTTTATGCACCTCATTCCTGACTTTATGCACCTTATTCATTACTTTTTGCACCTCATTCCTGACTTTATGCATCTTATTCATGACTTTTTGCACCTCATTCCTGACTTTATGCATCTCATTCCTGACTTTATGCACCTCATTCCTGACTTTTTGCACCTCATTCCTGACTTTTTGCACCTCATTCCTGACTTTATGCACCTCATTCCTGACTTTTTGCACCCCATTCCTGAATTTTTGCACCTCATTCCTGACTTTTTGCATCTCATTCCTGACTTTATGCACCTCATTCCTGACTTTATGCATCTTATTCCTGACTTTTTGCACCTCATTCCTGACTTTTTGCACCTCATTCCTGACTTTATGCATCTTATTCCTGACTTTTTGCACCTCATTCCTGACTTTTTGCACCTCATTCCTGACTTTTTGCACCTCATTCCTGACTTTATGCATCTTATTCCTGACTTTTTGCACCTCATTCCTGACTTTATGCACCTCATTCCTGAATTTTTGCATCTCATTCCTGACTTTTTGCACCTCATTCCTGACTTTTTGCACCTCATTCCTGACTTTATGCACCTCATTCCTGAGTTTTTGCACCTCATTCCTGACTTTATGCATCTTATTCCTGACTTTTTGCACCTCATTCCTGACTTTATGCACCTCATTCCTGAATTTTTGCATCTCATTCCTGACTTTTTGCACCTCATTCCTGACTTTTTGCACCTCATTCCTGACTTTATGCACCTCATTCCTGACTTTATGCATCTTATTCCTGACTTTTTGCACCTCATTCCTGACTTTATGCATCTCATTCCTGACTTTATGCATCTTATTCCTGACTTTTTGCACCTCATTCCTGACTTTATGCATCTCATTCCTGACTTCATGCATCTTATTCCTGACTTTTTGCACCTCATTCCTGACTTTATGTACCTCATTCCTGAGTTTTTGCACCTCATTCCTGACTTTATGCACCTCATTCCTGACTTTATGCATCTTATTCCTGACTTTATGCACCTCATTCCTGAATTTTTGCATCTCATTCCTGATTTTTGCACCTCATTCCTGACTTTTTGCACCTCATTCCTGACTTTATGCACCTCATTCCTGACTTAATGCATCTTATTCCTGACTTTATGCACCTCATTCCTGAATTTTTGCATCTCATTCCTGACTTTTTGCACCTCATTCCTGACTTTATGCACCTCATTCCTGACTTTATGCATCTTATTCCTGACTTTATGCACCTCATTCCTGACTTTATGCACCTTATTCATTACTTTTTGCACCTCATTCCTGACTTTATGCATCTTATTCATGACTTTTTGCACCTCATTCCTGACTTTATGCATCTCATTCCTGACTTTATGCACCTCATTCCTGACTTTTTGCACCTCATTCCTGACTTTTTGCACCTCATTCCTGACTTTATGCACCTCATTCCTGACTTTTTGCACCCCATTCCTGAATTTTTGCACCTCATTCCTGACTTTTTGCATCTCATTCCTGACTTTATGCACCTCATTCCTGACTTTATGCATCTTATTCCTGACTTTTTGCACCTCATTCCTGACTTTTTGCACCTCATTCCTGACTTTATGCATCTTATTCCTGACTTTTTGCACCTCATTCCTGACTTTTTGCACCTCATTCCTGACTTTTTGCACCTCATTCCTGACTTTATGCATCTTATTCCTGACTTTTTGCACCTCATTCCTGACTTTATGCACCTCATTCCTGAATTTTTGCATCTCATTCCTGACTTTTTGCACCTCATTCCTGACTTTTTGCACCTCATTCCTGACTTTATGCACCTCATTCCTGAGTTTTTGCACCTCATTCCTGACTTTATGCATCTTATTCCTGACTTTTTGCACCTCATTCCTGACTTTATGCACCTCATTCCTGAATTTTTGCATCTCATTCCTGACTTTTTGCACCTCATTCCTGACTTTTTGCACCTCATTCCTGACTTTATGCACCTCATTCCTGACTTTATGCATCTTATTCCTGACTTTTTGCACCTCATTCCTGACTTTATGCATCTCATTCCTGACTTTATGCATCTTATTCCTGACTTTTTGCACCTCATTCCTGACTTTATGCATCTCATTCCTGACTTCATGCATCTTATTCCTGACTTTTTGCACCTCATTCCTGACTTTATGTACCTCATTCCTGACTTTATGCATCTTATTCCTGACTTTTTGCACCTCATTCCTGACTTTATGCATCTCATTCCTGACTTTATGCATCTTATTCCTGACTTTTTGCACCTCATTCCTGACTTTTTGCATCGCATTCCTGACTTTTTGCACCTCATTCCTGACTTTTTGCACCTCATTCCTGACTTTATGCACCTCATTCCTGATGTAGAATAAACTACCGAGCTGAGAGGAAGGATCTTCAGAAACACTGCTGATGCATTTTCAAGGATTTTATTGAAAGTTGAGCATCATAAAAGAACTGTCTGCAGTACAGTCCAGGATTTCCCAGTCAAATTAAAGACCTCCGCTTAGTGCAGAGAGAACCCCGAAAAGATGATACGCAGAGGTCAGGCAAATCCCCCTCCTCTCTATTCGGGTGCGGTTTTTATACCCCTAAAACCCTCTACGGGGAGAGAGCAAACGTTGGTTGTTTAGATTCAACATAACCATATAAGCCCCTTTTTTGAACACAGGGTATAGATAGTTCCTCTGATTAATATATCAATGACAGTGTGCATATGCAACCGCTACATTCAGTTCAAATAAGGAAATAACTTCATGTACTGGTGGAGCGACGGTAAGCATCTGTAGTATGTAACACTTGCGAGGAGATATGGACACTGTGTGTCCCCCAAGACACTCTGTATTCAGAGAAATATACCTCATATTCCCCCCTTGGAAGCCTTTTGGCTTCCACAAAACAGAAATATCCCAGACTAAACACAGAATACATAATGAGTGAAAACAAAACAATATCATTATCCCAATTATCCTTAGCTCCAAACAACCAGTCAACTTGAGTATTAATACAAACATAGTCATGATAAGAGCTTACGCTTACACTAGTTCAAGCCTTGCAGTCCATGACCAAATTAAGTCCAACAAAATAACAATAGATAACATACTTAGTGAAATAGCAGTGATCCATCTACAACTTCCAAAACACAAAACAAGGTCGTCACCTCTTACTTTTTGTGCGTCTTCGGTTGGTACCCAACAAACGCAACAAACAGTGCACATGTGTAGAGTATACCGGACTAGAATGAAAATAATAACAGATGCATGCAATACTGATCTGTTTTAGTCACTGAAAAGATACACAGATATCAGCACCAATGTAGTTTAACACATCCCATCAGTTCTAATCCTCTATTGAGACTGGTCATTATAGTTATTAGTCCGGTTCATCCGGTGGTGCCCCGTTTTTAATTTATTAATTTTTAATTAATAAATTTAATTAATATTTCTATAATTAATAATCATCTTTGATAATTATTAATTACTACTAATAACTATTTATAGCCCCTACATGCACAACAGGTGTGAAAACAGAGGTGCAGCCTCTGTCTGAGGAAACACATCTTGTAGGTCGCTTGTCATCCGGTCCTTGTGACATCCTTCCCAGCTGGAACGATGTATCAGATGAGGCTATGAAAGGTTGAGACTCACTTTCACTTGCTGGTCCACATGAAGGCTGCAGTGTCGCCCTTTGCACTCCTTTCACCCCTAATATCTCCGGGATCGTTGGTTTCTTCACCAGGTTTGAGACGAGTGTGCCTAGAGCAACAGCCCCCCTTTGTGCCTGTTCCCCACGGAGATGGTAGGTTCAGAAGGCTCCAAGTGACACCCCACACCAACACCTGGCACTCCTCCTTGCAGTGAGTCTCTCAAATCCAGGTTCAGCAGTCCCTTATGCTTTTGTCCATGTTTCCTGCGCCTTGTCCAAAAACCAGATACTGCTCCAGGTCACAACTGGATAAGCTGTCTTTTTCGTACTCTCCATTCCTTGCGACAGCCATCTGGAGCGCTTGGATGTTCATTGCTTTGGATATGCCTCTTGAGATTAGCCCTCTTATGATGGGAATGCAACAACAGCTATGGCCACAGCTGCTCCTTCCCTCTGCCATGTGGCCAGATCAAGGTATTTCTTGGCTCCCACTGAGCAGGCACAAGGGAGTATGATTGAACTCCCTATATCTCCTTTAACTGTAGTCCTTGAACCGAATCGGCTTGATTCTCTTCCGAACCGGCCTCGGGCTCCTTGGTTTGGCTGACTGAGGACAGACTTCTGGCTCCCTAGTTTCTGTGGGAGATTTCTCCTGGCTCTCAGCAAGGTCTGAGGCTGGATCTGCTGGTTCTGACTCTGGTTCTCCTGGAGCATATTGGAAGTCGATGGTATCGAACCTTTCACACCGCTCATGGTCCTGGACATGGTCCCCGGCACCATTTGGAATAGGTGTATGATCATTACTGCTTTTGTCATCATCCTGGTTGCTGAGGTCATCGACCATCGGTTCCTCTTGCTGTTGCTCCTGGGAGTCCTTTTGGTCGCTTCCCGTATCCCTCTGTAGCTGCTGCTTGTTTCTGGCATCTTGACGTTGTGGGCGGACCGCTTCCTTCTCTCCGCTGTCCTGTGGTGCTTTGACGCAGTGATTGAAGTGGAACCACGTAGGTGAGCCTATAATCTGAATCGCGGTTCCAGTGCTGCTTGAACCACTTCCTCCGAAAGACTTTCACGAACACCTTGTCCCCGGGTAATATGGTGTCAGCCTTTTTTATCTCCTGTTCCTCCTTTTCCTCCTGTTCCTGTTTTTGGGAGACATAAGACGAAATACTCCGGTGGAGGTTAGTCATGTATTTTACATAAGCCTTCATATCGTCTTCCAACAGGGATAGGCTCAGGCCCTTCCCGCTGGTATGCAAGCTAGGTGTGGGCATGCGTCTGCCTGTTACCAGCTCGTGAGGCGTCATGCGTAGCTCACGCAGCTCGCTAGATCTGCAGACCATTAGTGCAAGCGGAAGACCTTCAACCCAATTAAGCCCCGTGTGTTGGCAAATCTTAATGAGGCGATTTTTAATTACTCCGTTCATTCTTTCACCTATACCCTGACTTTGTGGATGGTATACAGCTCCGAGACGTTGTTTAATCATTAGCTTTTGTAAAATCAGTTTCACTGTTTTATCGACAAACTCTTTACCATTATCTGATGAGATTCTATCTGGCAAGCCCCATCGCGGAAAGAATTCTCGGCAGAGAAACTTAGCTACTGACTGAGCATCTTTTCTTTTAGTAGGACATGCTTCCACCCATCTACTAAATCTGTCAACTACCACTAGCATGTATCTCTTACCTCCTACAGGGCGAATCATGTCCACATAGTCTATGACCAGTTCCTTCATGGGCCCATTTGGTGTCGGAATGTGTCCTGGTGGAGTTAATACTCCTCTTCTGATGTTATTCTTCAAACAGATAGTACACCTTCCTAGAACATGGTCAATCTGTTCTAGCAAATATGGTGCCCAAAATCCATATTCTTTTGTGATTTTTCTCCTTACTTCCCCCCTGGCTACATGGGCTTGCCCATGAGCCTCCTGTATCAGCAATCCTAACAGGTCAGGTGGTGCCACCACCAACCCCTCATGGTTTCTCCACAATCCTGTGGGATCTTGACTAGCTCCCCTAGCCAGCCACAATTGTTTGTCCACTGTATTGGCCCCATCTTGCATCAACAATATGTCTTTGAGAGTGACATTGTCTTCCAATTGCACTTCATGTGTCACCAAAAGGACCTTCCTTGTTTTATCTGCACCAGCAGCTACCTTTGCGGCCTCATCCGCTGCATTGTTGCCTTGTGTAACATGTGATGCATCCGACTTATGTGCTGCACATTTAGCTATGGCAATTTCTTTAGGTTTCATCACAGCAATTAGCAATTTCATGATTTGTGCATGATGTTGTATGGGAGAACCGTCAGACTTCTTAAAACCACGGCCCTTCCACACTGCAGCAAAAAGGTGACAAACCGAATGTGCATAAGCCGAGTCTGTATATATCGTGACACGTTTTCCCTCAGCCATTAGGCAAGCTTGTGTCAGAGCGATCAATTCAGCCAGCTGTGCAGAACACGGCTGTGGAATCGCTTCAGCTTTTTCAGTTACAAAGTCAGAACCTTCTGCTCTGACAATGGCATATCCCGCACTCAGTTTCTCACCTATCCTATAGCAGGACCCATCCGTCCAGTACTCCAAATCCGGCTCCCAGAGTGGGAGAGCCCTTAGGTCTGCCCTAAGCTTGGAATACTTCTCTGCCTCCATTACACAATCATGTGGTTCCCCATCATCAGGGGTTGGCAGAGTGTCAGCAGGATTAGTTGTGTTACACCTAGTCAAAGTGATGTCCTTTTGTTCTAACAGTCTGTGGTAATCCCTAATCCTAGGCACAGTCAAAGTGAATTTGCCATGATTTAGAAGGTTTCTTAGACTGTGGTGGGTCACAATAGTCAATGGGTAGCCCATCGTAAGAGCTGACGCCTTTTCATACATCAGATAAACTCCTGCCAATGCTCTGTAGCATGGCGCAAAGCCCATCTCTACCTCTGAATAGGCAGCAGAGTAGTATGCAACGGGTTGTGGGCTTGTCCCCGTGCCAGTAGGTTGAGCAAGAACGGCGCAGGCATGTCTTCCCTCGGGAGATGAGGAAACATACAACACAAAGTTCTTTGAATAGTCAGGCAGCGCTAAGGCTGGGGCCTCTTGTAATTTTTGTTTGATTGTCTCAAATGCCAGGTGACCTTCCTCTGTCCAGGTAAGATTACAATGTAGCTGGCCACTTCCTGTTTCCTTAATCATAGCCCTCAGAGGTCCTGTGATCTTGGTGTAATTTTCAACCCATGCTGAACTGTAGCCTGCAATCCCCAGAAACTTCATCATCTCTCTGACTGTTCTGGGTCTTGGCGCTTTCCTTATGGCTTCCAAATGAGCATCTGAAATGCTGCGGTGTCCTTGAGTTATTGACTGGCCCAAATATACTACCCGCTCCTGGCAGTATTGAAGTTTCTTCTGTGAAACTTTGTGTCCCTTTTCTGCTAGAAGTTGTAGCAGCTTGATTGAGTCTCTGTGGCATGTCTCCTTGTCAGCAGAACAGATAATTATGTCGTCAACATAATGAATGACTGTGCTGCTCATCAGTGCCCCAACCCCTTCCAAATCATCCTTCAATACTTTGTTGAAGATGTGGGGGCTGTGCTTATATCCCATTGGCAAACAAGTGTACTTGTAAAACTGACCCTTGTATGTAAATCCAAAGAGTCCCTGGCTTTCTTCACTCAGTGGAACGCTAAAGAAAGCTCCACACAGATCTAAGACAGTGAAGCAGGTGGCTTCAGGTGGAATCTGAGCCAACAGGGTATGTGGATCTGGCACGTCAGCTGGAAAATCAGTTACCACTTCATTTATGGCTCTGAGGTCGTGCACAAGACGGTAGGAATCATCAGGTTTCTTCGTTGGCAACAGAGGCATGTTGCTTTGCGGGTTTCCAGTTATCTCCAAGACTCCTGCATGTAGCAGCCCCTTTATCTGTGATTCTATTCCTTGGATGGCTTCTTCCTTTAACGGGTACTGTGGTCGCCAGGGTGGTTTAGTCCCTGGTCTGAGTTCCACCTTCACTGGTTGTGCGGACTTCACAAGTCCTATGTCAGTACTGTGTTGAGACCACAAACATTCTTGGACTCGCTGTAGCATTTCTTCCTTGTAGTCTCTGTCAGGCTCAGCCGGTAGCATTGATTCATTTGTCATTTGTATAGCCTGTGGTTGGCCAACTCCTTGCGCTGAGATCATAATTTTGATGAATCGCTGATCTTTACTCATCCAGACCATAGGGTTTTCTTTTGTTGTTACAAAGATGGCGTCCTCTGATTCTGCCATCATTGCCCCTACATGCTTCTGCTCGTAATCTTCAGCAACCATCAAAGTCACGTGAGGGATGCTTCCCTCAATTCGGTGTTCTTGGTCAAGATAAGTGTCTCTATTTATCTTCATTGCTGCCCCCTGTGGGCCCAGGATTATACATCCTGAACTGAGTTGAACTTGTTCTTTGTGGTTCTTCAGCCACCCATCCGGATCTGACCTAGTAGGATTCTTGAAATATTGAAGTGTGCAATGAGGTGGGTATTCCGGTGTTCTCGCACCAGGCAGGTTTGCAGAAATAAACTTTTCCCACAGTACTGCTGGTTCCATCAGATCCTGGCTGAGATTTCCAATCCAGTATACCACTGGTGCCTCATCTTCTGCTCTCATGGGCAGCTGGTAGTTATATTCATGCGGCACTTCCATCCGACAGCCGTCAGGCGTACATTTTATCGTACAATTGAGCCTGCACAAGGCATCTCTTCCAAGAAGTCCAATCGGGGTGTGTTCTGAGATGAGAATGGGAATGGTGATCTTCTGGTTCTTGTAGTGGAGCTCAACAGGTTTTGTGGTAGGTATCAGCTGTTTTATTCCCTCAAACCCGACTGTCCGAACATACCTGCCGGACATAGGGAGCCGGATACAGGTAAAAGCTGCTCCAGAGTCTGCCATTAGTTTTAACGGCCGATCATTTACTTTCACCCATACAGTCAGATCATCTTCCGGTTTAGACACCACTAGCTGACACCCCCCTTTCGAGTTATCTGGGCACCCCTAGTTCCCAAGGGCCGGCCCCATGTAGGGGTTCACCGGTCCCGTGGGGGGTTGCTGCTGTTGCCATGACTGTCCATTGGGCCTGGTCCCTTGGGATGCATATCCTCCTTTGAAATTTCCTTTCCATGGCTTCCCGCAGGCACGGGCCAGATGTCCTATCTGTCCACAAAGGAAACATCGTAATGGAGGTTGCTGGAAACCTACATTTCCACCTCCTCCTACACCTCGTTCAGCACTCCCTCTGCCCCCTCCTCTCCATCTCTGGGGCTGTTCATAGACAGGTTGGGGGTATGGAGGCTGGGCAGTACCTTGTGTGATTGGTGGTAGTTGTGGTGGCAGTTGAGGTGGGTTTGGTGGCGGCTGGCTCTGCAAGACTAGGGCTCGTTTATTTTCCTTCTTTTTATGTCCTGCCAACTGGATTTGGTTGAGCTTCCTGAGGGTCTCCTGATCTTGCTCCCTCTGGGTGTATTCCTTTTTCCGGTGCAGTTCCACTTGATGGGCAATGTGGTCTGTGTAGGCACCCTTTTCCATACTGCTCAGTCCAAATACTTCAGTCAATCTACTTCTCACTGGTAGGGGCAGTCCCTGTTGGATTTTGTCTCTCAAAATAGCCTGCTCCAATTGGTTGATGTCTGGGTCTCTTCCAGTGACATTTCTCCATTGTTGGCGAGCTCTAGCCACGTATGCTCTTGGGTTTTCCTTGTCACCCAATGGATCAATGAGAATATTATCAGGGTGTACGTTAGTGGGATACATGTCTCTCAACGCGTTCCACAGGCGGCCTCTGTTGGCAGCAAAAAGCTCTGGGTCATGAATGGATGATGCAACATATCTGTGGAGCCCAGCTTTTTCCAAAATTTCTTCCATTGCAGGCACTCCCAGTAGATTGGCAAGCAGCCTCTTAATGTCTCCCATGGCCGGCTGTGTCCCCACCAGGGCCTCATCCAGTTTTGAAATCCATGGGTGGGCACCATCCTGTAGTGGAGGCAGTTCTTCTGATATGTCAGTCATGTCTGTATTTGGCCACGGCTTGTACTCCATATTCTGTCCTCTTACAAGCACTGGACACTGGTTGTAAGATTTCTTTGATCTCCGACGCAGCTGGTAAGGTTGTGTTTTATGTAGGATATGAGACAGTCGGTCCTTTAGGTTCTTCTCAGCTGTTGTGCGTTTCCTCATTGCCTTGACCACTTTTTCCTGGACACTGGCTTCAGCCAGTTGAAGTCTCTCCATCGAGTCTTCCAAAGACTGTTGTTGACTTGGGGTTGAGGCTGACATCATCTCTTCCAACAGCTGATCCTTTGTTGAACTTATTTCCCTTAGATCTTCTCTCATGTCGTCTAATTTTGCATCCGCCTGCTCCATCCTGTGCACGTCTTTTGTCAGTCTTTTCTTCCTCTTCTCTGGATGAGCTCCATAATATCTTTGACTCGTCACTGTCATCGTCACTGTCATCGTCACTGGTGTAGCTGTCTGATGTTTCTCGTACCCGGCTGACCCTCTTGCCTTTCCTCTCAGCTCTGGCTAATATTTTCCTGATTGATGGGTCATATCCTCCAATGCACCTTTCATCATCACTGGAGCTTTGTCTGGAACTTCTCCAATTTTTCTTCTTCTCTTTCCCACACTCCATAGTTGTCTTTGAGCTGGGCCCTCCACTCACCGAAGCGACAGTTGATCGTTTTTTACGTTTAGTCTCTGGAGTCATTGCTATAGTAGTTGTCACTCTCCCAGATTCAAGTATCTGGTGGTCCTCGTCTTCCATACTGTATCTTCCTTCCGTGGTGAGGAGTGGTAGCTGTGGATACATTGCCTTGTGTTTACTGGTTTTCTCATAAGGTGGAGGAGTAGCCACAACTGTCATGTGTGAGAAAGGGACCTTGAGTTTCTCTGTTAATTTTGCAGCTTCCAGATTCCTTTCCAGGCTCTTGTCTATTCGAGCCTTTGCTACCTTTAATAGCTTCTGTCCTTCCTGGTCAAACAGCTCCATCACAGCCAGTTCCATGTCCCGTTTTTCTTTCCTGGCTTGTCCTTTTTTGCCCTTCTTTTGCTCCGCCTTGTATGTTCGGATGAGTACTTGCAGTGTTTTAATTACCTCAGGATCAAACGTGCCCTCTGGTGGCCATGGCTGGTCAATTTCTGCCCATCTTTTATTCCATTTTTTAGATATTTTACCAATCCCTTTTACCAGTGGATTGTTTTTCTCCACAATCTCCATGGGGGTCGTAGCCTTAGCCGCTCCCGTCCCCATAGCCACTCTGGGAAAATTGACTCTTAATTTCTTTATCATTTATGCGAGTGAAAATGCGAGATATCAACCCTTGCCCCACACAGTTACACTTAAAACTCAGGGTATCAGCTGATCCCCAAACAATTGGCCTCTAAGATTGTTTAATCAGACACCGTTCTGAACCGATTGCTCTTCTGGACTCGTTACTCAGCACATCCAAAGGTTTAGTCACTTCAGAATTAACGTGAACCATGCACAAGTTAAAAACAACCATAAATCGATTAACTTTATTAGTGTAGACTCTATTAGTGTTAATGCATGACTTGTGATGCAATCTGCTATACGCAATGTGTATTACTCAATATGTGTAAATTATGAGTGTAGATATTGACATAAATATGCCTGATCCAAATCCTTTTGTCAAGGAGATCAACTTAGTTAACAATTTTTAATTAGACCCAGCGATATACCTGGTGTACATTAAGTTACGGTGCAGCTGTTATGTATTATGTGATATTTGTGGCTTTCTGAAGGGATACAGTGGACACAAATGTGGCCTTCTTAACTAACTAGAGGACTA
The DNA here is from genome assembly GCA_030544235.1 of Lepturacanthus savala. Classification (NCBI taxonomy): domain Eukaryota; kingdom Metazoa; phylum Chordata; class Actinopteri; order Scombriformes; family Trichiuridae; genus Lepturacanthus; species Lepturacanthus savala. The sequence goes on from CM060478.1 coordinate 32,375,877, forward strand.
TTTGATATAAAACTTAAATAAAAATGACAATAGTGCTTTATTAAGGCAAATCAGCACAATCTGAAATTGTGGTGGTTAAAATCAATACGAAATCAGCCCAACATTAAAGTATACTCGTTGAGATGTAATCACCGATCCACCAATGAGCACACAAACCTTTGAACTGATACAAAGACCATGTTGTAGACATTGCCTGCGGAGGATTGGGCTTACAACGAAACACTTTTTCACTACTGTAATGCTGTGAGTGATAAACAGGACACAATGATGATCAATATAACTTATTTGTTTGTTCACTCAATTCATCACAACCACATACAGACCGACTCCCCTACGGGATTACAGGTATGCTTTCAATGTATGTGAACTGTAAGCGATCATGTGTAAATGTCGGTGCTAAAAGGAAATCACTTTAATTATCAAGGTAATCGATTAAATTAGCTTTATTGATAAATGTCTCGGCTAATATCATTAGCTGTGTATTTCTAAAATCACACTTTGATCCTTTAAACATTTAATGTTTATTGCTAGATCATCTGTTCAATCCATCAGTCTAGCTATCTAGCTATTAATGCTTAATAATTAGCTAGTTGTTCAAGAACCAGTCAATTAATCAGCAAATAAATCAGTCAGCAATCAGCAAATAAATCAGTCGGCAATCAACGAATAAATCAGTCAGCACTCAGCAAATAAATCAGTCAGCAATCAACAAATCAGTCAGCGATCAACAAATAAATCAGTCAGCAATCAACAAATAAATCAATTAACCAATTAACCAATTAACCAATCAATCAATTATCAATTAGCAAATCAGTCAATCAACCAAATTGACCAACCCGTAAACAATTAACCAATTAACAGTAAGTCAATGATCAATCAATTAATTATTAACCAATCATCAATCAACCATAAACCAATTGAAACCAATCGACTGTCACTCGATTATCAATCAATTAATCAATCAATTAATCAATCAACTAATCATTCATTAAACAAGCATTAGGATCTGCCAAACAGGGGTTCTCTCTTTAATTTAGAACAGGTTACTGAAAATCCACTCTCACTCAAACACAAGTTCTTTAAATTTGGTTGAAGCTACAATTACCATCAGTCTCACCAGCCGCAGAGGACGGAAAACACAAACATGATCTTCAGACTTACCTCTGAAAAAAATGTCCCCAGCTGGCCAGGCTGGTGTGTTTCTCCCTCCTCGTCCTGGGCTGGCAGTCTGTGGGTTTTTCCTTTTTTTTTTTTTTTTCCTCAGCGTCAATTTCCAAATCCTGTTCGTGACGCCACTTTAATGTAGAATAAACTACCGAGCTGAGAGGAAGGATCTTCAGAAACACTGCTGATGCATTTTCAAGGATTTTATTGAAAGTTGAGCATCATAAAAGAACTGTCTGCAGTACAGTCCAGGATTTCCCAGTCAAATTAAAGACCTCCGCTTAGTGCAGAGAGAACCCCGAAAAGATGATACGCAGAGGTCAGGCAAATCCCCTCCTCTCTATTCGGGTGCGGTTTTTATACCCCTAAAACACTCTACGGGGAGAGAGCAAACGTCGGTTGTTTAGATTCAACATAACCATATAAGCCCCTTTTTTGAACACAGGGTATAGATAGTTCCTCTGATTAATATATCAATGACAGTGTGCATATGCAACCGCTACATTCAGTTCAAATAAGGAAATAACTTCATGTACTGGTGGAGTGACGGTAAGCATCTGTAGTATGTAACACTTGCGGGGAGATATGGACACTGTGTGTCCCCCAAGACACTCTGTATTCAGAGAAATATACCTCACTGACTTTATGCATCTCATTCCTGACTTTTTGCACCTCATTCCTGACTTTATGCATCTTATTCCTGAATTTTTGCATCTCATTCCTGACTTTTTGCACCTCATTCCTGACTTTATGCACCTTATTCATGACTTTATGCACCTCATTCCTGACTTTATGCACCTTATTCATGACTTTATCCACCTTATTCCTGACTTTTGCACCTCATTCCTGACTTTATGCATCTTATTCATGACTTTTTACACCTCAATCATGTAAAAACAAGGCACAATCATGACTTTTCGCACCTCATTCATGATTTCATGCATCCTATTCCTGACTTTTTGCACCTCATTCCTGACTTTTTGCACCTCCTTCCTGACTTTATGCAACTTATTCATAACTTTATGCATCTCATTCCTGACTTTATGCATCTTATTCCTGACTTTTTGCACCTCGTTCCTGACTTTATGCACCTTATTCATAACTTTTTGCACCTCATTCCTGACTTTATGCATCTCATTCCTGACTTTATGCATCTTATTCCTGACTTTATGCATCTTATTCCTGACTTTTTGCACCTCCTTCCTGACTTTATGCAACTTATTCATAACTTTTTGCACCTCATTCCTGACTTTATGCACCTCATTCATGACTTTATGCACCTCATTCATGACTTTTCGCACCTCATTCCTGATTTTATGCACCTCATTCCTGATTTTATGCACCTCATTCCTGACTTTTTGCACCTCCTTCCTTACTTTATGCATCTTATTCCTGACTTTTTTCACCTCATTCCTGACTTTATGCACCTTATTCATAACTTTTTGCACCTCATTCCTGACTTTATGCATCTTATTCCTGACTTTTTGCACCTCATTCCTGACTTTTTGCATCTCATTCCTGACTTTTTGCACCTCATTCCTGACTTTATGCACCTCATTCCTGACTTTTTGCACCTCATTCCTGAATTTTTGCATCTCATTCCTGACTTTTTGCACCTCATTCCTGACTTTATGCACCTTATTCCTGACTTTTTGCACCTCCTTCCTGAATTTATGCACCTCATTCCTGACTTTTTGCACCTCATTCCTTAATTTTTGCATCTCATTCCTGACTTTTTGCACCTCATTCCTGACTTTATGCACCTTATTCCTAACTTTATGCACCTTATTCCTGACTTTTTGCACCTCATTCCTGACTTTATGCATCTTATTCCTGACTTTATGCACCTCATTCCTGACTTTATGCATCTTATTCCTGACTTTTTGCACCTCATTCCTGACTTTTTGCATCTCATTCCTGACTTTTTGCACCTCATTCCTGACTTTTTACACCTCCTTCCTGACTTTATGCACCTCATTCCTGACTTTTTGCACCTCATTCCTGACTTTATGCACCTCATTCCTGACTTTATGCAGCTTATTCCTGACTTTTTGCACCTCATTCCTGACTTTATGCATCTTATTCCTGACTTTTTGCACCTCATTCCTGACTTTATGCATCTTATTCCTGACTTTATGCACCTCATTCCTGACTTTATGCATCTTATTCCTGACTTTTTGCACCTCATTCCTGACTTTATGCATCTTATTCCTGACTTTATGCACCTCATTCCTGACTTTATGCATCTTATTCCTGACTTTTTGCACCTCATTCCTGACTTTATGCACCTCATTCCTGAATTTTTGCATCTCATTCCTGACTTTTTGCACCTCATTCCTGACTTTTTGCACCTCATTCCTGACTTTTTGCACCTCATTCCTGACTTTATGCACCTCATTCCTGACTTTATGCACCTCATTCCTGACTTCATGCATTTTATTCCTGGCTTTTTGCACCTCATTCCTGACTTTTTGCACCTCATTCCTGACTTTATGCACCTCATTCCTGACTTTATGCACCTCATTCCTGACTTTATGCATCTTATTCCTGACTTTTTGCACCTCATTCCTGACTTTATGCATCTCATTCCTGACTTTATGCATCTTATTCCTGACTTTTTGCACCTCATTCCTGACTTTATGCATCTCATTCCTGACTTTATGCACCTCATTCCTGACTTTATGCATCTTATTCCTGACTTTTTGCACCTCATTCCTGACTTTATGCATCTCATTCCTGACTTTATGCACCTCATTCCTGACTTTATGCATCTCATTCCTGACTTTATGCACCTCATTCCTGACTTTATGCATCTTATTCCTGACTTTTTGCACCTCATTCCTGACTTTATGCATCTCATTCCTGACTTCATGCATCTTATTCCTGACTTTTTGCACCTCATTCCTGACTTTATGCATCTCATTCCTGACTTTATGCACCTCATTCCTGACTTTATGCATCTTATTCCTGACTTTTTGCACCTCATTCCTGACTTTATGCATCTCATTCCTGACTTTATGCACCTCATTCCTGACTTTATGCATCTCATTCCTGACTTTATGCACCTCATTCCTGACTTTATGCATCTTATTCCTGACTTTTTGCACCTCATTCCTGACTTTATGCATCTCATTCCTGACTTCATGCATCTTATTCCTGACTTTTTGCACCTCATTCCTGACTTTATGCACCTCATTCCTGACTTTTTGCACCTCATTCCTGAATTTTTGCATCTCATTCCTGACTTTTTGCACCTCATTCCTGACTTTATGCACCTTATTCCTAACTTTATGCACCTTATTCCTGATTTTTGCATCTCATTCCTCACTTTTTGCACCTCATTCCTGACTTTATGCACCTTATTCCTGACTTTATGCACCTCATTCCTGACTTTATGCACCTCATTCCTGACTTTTTGCACCTCATTCCTGAATTTTTGCATCTCATTCCTGACTTTATGCACCTCATTCCTGACTTTTTGCATCTCATTCCTGACTTTATGCACCTCATTCCTGACTTTTTGCACCTCATTCCTGACTTTATGCACCTTATTCCTGACTTTATGCACCTCATTCCTGACTTTTTGCACCTCATTCCTGACTTTATGCATCTTATTCCTGACTTTTTGCACCGCATTCCTGAATTTTTTAATTTCATTCCTGACTTTTTGCAACTCATTCCTGACTTTATGCACCTTATTCCTGACTTTATGCACCTCATTCCTGACTTTATGCACCTCATTCCTGACTTTATGCACCTCATTCCTGACTTTTTGCACCTCATTCCTGACTTTATGCATCTTATTCCTGACTTTTTGCACCTCATTCCTGACTTTTTGCATCTCATTCCTGACTTTTTGCACCTCATTCCTGACTTTTTGCACCTCATTCCTGACTTTATGCATCTTATTCCTGACTTTTTGCACCTCATTCCTGACTTTTTGTACCTCCTTCCTTACTTTATGCATCTTATTCCTGACTTTATGCATCTCATTCCTGACTTTTTGCACCTCATTCCTGACTTTTTGCACCTCATTCCTGACTTTATGCACCTCATTCCTGACTTTATGCATCTTATTCCTGACTTTATGCATCTTATTCCTGACTTTTTGCACCTCATTCCTGACTTTTTGCATCTCATTCCTGACTTTTTGCACCTCATTCCTGACTTTTTGCACCTCATTCCTGAATTTATGCACCTCATTCCTGAATTTTTGCATCTCATTCCTGACTTTTTGCACCTCATTCCTGACTTTATGCACCTCATTCCTGACTTTTTGCACCTCATTCCTGACTTTATGCACCTCATTCCTGAATTTTTGCATCTCATTCCTGACTTTTTGCACCTCATTCCTGAATTTTTGCATCTCATTCCTGACTTTTTGCACCTCATTCCTGACTTTATGCATCTTATTCCTGACTTTTTGCACCTCATTCCTGACTTTATGCACCTCATTCCTGAATTTTTGCATCTCATTCCTGACTTTTTGCACCTCATTCCTGAATTTTCGCATCTCATTCCTGACTTTTTGCACCTCATTCCTGACTTTATGCACCTCATTCCTGACTTTATGCATCTTATTCCTGACTTTTTGCACCTCATTCCTGACTTTATGCACCTCATTCCTGACTTTTTGCACCTCATTCCTGACTTTATGCACCTCATTCCTGACTTTATACATCTTATTCCTGACTTTTTGCACCTCATTCCTGACTTTATGCACATCATTCCTGAATTTTTGCATCTCATTCCTGACTTTTTGCACCTCATTCCTGACTTTATGCACCTTATTCCTAACTTTATGCACCTTATTCCTGATTTTTGCATCTCATTCCTCACTTTTTGCACCTCATTCCTGACTTTATGCACCTTATTCCTGACTTTATGCACCTCATTCCTGACTTTTTGCATCTCATTCCTGACTTTTTGCACCTCATTCCTGACTTTTTGCACCTCATTCCTGACTTTATGCATCTTATTCCTGACTTTTTGCACCTCATTCCTGACTTTTTGTACCTCCTTCCTTACTTTATGCATCTTATTCCTGACTTTATGCATCTCATTCCTGACTTTTTGCACCTCATTCCTGACTTTTTGCACCTCATTCCTGACTTTTTGCACCTCATTCCTGACTTTATGCACCTCATTCCTGACTTTATCCATCTTATTCCTGACTTTATGCATCTTATTCCTGACTTTTTGCACCTCATTCCTGACTTTTTGCATCTCATTCCTGACTTTTTGCACCTCATTCCTGACTTTTTGCACCTCATTCCTGACTTTATGCACCTTATTCCTGACTTTTTGCACCTCATTCCTGACTTTTTGCATCTCATTCCTGACTTTTTGCACCTCATTCCTGACTTTTTGCACCTCATTCCTGACTTTATGCATCTTATTCCTGACTTTTTGCACCTCATTCCTGACTTTTTGTACCTCCTTCCTTACTTTATGCATCTTATTCCTGACTTTATGCATCTCATTCCTGACTTTTTGCACCTCATTCCTGACTTTTTGCACCTCATTCCTGACTTTATGCACCTCATTCCTGACTTTATGCATCTTATTCCTGACTTTATGCATCTTATTCCTGACTTTTTGCACCTCATTCCTGACTTTATGCACCTCATTCCTGACTTTATGCATCTTATTCCTGACTTTATGCATCTTATTCCTGACTTTATGCACCTCATTCCTGAATTTTTGCATCTCATTCCTGACTTTTTGCACCTCATTCCTGACTTTATGCACCTCATTCCTGACTTTTTGCACCTCATTCCTGACTTTATGCACCTCATTCCTGAATTTTTGCATCTCATTCCTGACTTTTTGCACCTCATTCCTGAATTTTTGCATCTCATTCCTGACTTTTTGCACCTCATTCCTGAATTTTTGCATCTCATTCCTGACTTTTTGCACCTCATTTCTTACTTTATGCACCTCATTCCTGACTTTATGCATCTTATTCCTGACTTTTTGCACCTCATTCCTGACTTTATGCACCTCATTCCTGACTTTTTGCACCTCATTCCTGACTTTATGCACCTCATTCCTGACTTTATGCATCTTATTCCTGACTTTTTGCACCTCATTCCTGACTTTATGCACCTCATTCCTGACTTTTTGCACCTCATTCCTGACTTTATGCACCTCATTCCTGACTTTTTGCACCTTATTCCTAACTTTATGCACCTTATTCCTGACTTTTTGCACCTCATTCCTGAATTTTTGCACCTCATTCCTGACTTTTTGCATCTCATTCCTGACTTTTTGCACCTCATTCCTGACTTTTTGCACCTCATTCCTGACTTTATGCATCTAATTCCTGACTTTTTGCACCTCATTCCTGACTTTTTGTACCTCCTTCCTTACTTTATGCATCTTATTCCTGACTTTATGCATCTCATTCCTGACTTTTTGCACCTCATTCCTGACTTTTTGCACCTCATTCCTGACTTTTTGCACCTCATTCCTGACTTTATGCACCTCATTCCTGACTTTATGCATCTTATTCCTGACTTTATGCATCTTATTCCTGACTTTTTGCACCTCATTCCTGACTTTTTGCATCTCATTCCTGACTTTTTGCACCTCATTCCTGACTTTTTGCACCTCATTCCTGACTTTATGCACCTCATTCCTGAATTTTTGCATCTCATTCCTGACTTTTTGCACCTCATTCCTGACTTTATGCACCTCATTCCTGACTTTTTGCACCTCATTCCTGACTTTATGCACCTCATTCCTGAATTTTTGCATCTCATTCCTGACTTTTTGCACCTCATTCCTGAATTTTTGCATCTCATTCCTGACTTTTTGCACCTCATTCCTGAATTTTTGCATCTCATTCCTGACTTTTTGCACCTCATTCCTGACTTTATGCACCTCATTCCTGACTTTATGCATCTTATTCCTGACTTTTTGCACCTCATTCCTGACTTTATGCACCTCATTCCTGACTTTTTGCACCTCATTCCTGACTTTATGCACCTCATTCCTGACTTTATGCATCTTATTCCTGACTTTTTGCACCTCATTCCTGACTTTATGCACCTCATTCCTGACTTTTTGCACCTCATTCCTGACTTTATGCACCTCATTCCTGACTTTTTGCACCTCATTCCTGACTTTTTGCACCTTATTCCTAACTTTATGCACCTTATTCCTGATTTTTGCATCTCATTCCTCACTTTTTGCACCTCATTCCTGACTTTATGCACCTTATTCCTGACTTTATGCACCTCATTCCTGACTTTATGCACCTTATTCCTGACTTTATGCACCTCATTCCTGACTTTTTGTACCTCATTCCTGACTTTATGCATCTTATTCCTGACTTTTTGCACCGCATTCCTGAATTTTTGCATTTCATTCCTGACTTTTTGCAACTCATTCCTGACTTTATGCACCTTATTCCTGACTTTATGCACCTCATTCCTGACTTTATGCATTTATTCCTGACTTTTTGCACCTCATTACTGACTTTTTGCATCTCATTCCTGACTTTTTGCACCTCATTCCTGACTTTTTGCACCTCATTCCTGACTTTATGCATCTTATTCCTGACTTTTTGCACCTCATTCCTGACTTTTTGTACCTCCTTCCTTACTTTATGCATCTTATTCCTGACTTTATGCATCTCATTCCTGACTTTTTGCACCTCATTCCTGACTTTTTGCACCTCATTCCTGACTTTTTGCATCTCATTCCTGACTTTATGCACCTCATTCCTGACTTTATGCATCTTATTCCTGACTTTATGCATCTTATTCCTGACTTTATGCACCTCATTCCTGAATTTTTGCATCTCATTCCTGACTTTTTGCACCTCATTCCTGACTTTATGCACCTCATTCCTGACTTTATGCATCTTATTCCTGACTTTTTGCACCTCATTCCTGACTTTATGCACCTCATTCCTGACTTTTTGCACCTCATTCCTGACTTTATGCACCTCATTCCTGACTTTATGCACCTCATTCCTGACTTTTTGCACCTCATTCCTGACTTTATGCACCTCATTCCTGAATTTTTGCATCTCATTCCTGACTTTTTGCACCTCATTCCTGAATTTTTGCATCTCATTCCTGACTTTTTGCACCTCATTCCTGACTTTATGCATCTTATTCCTGACTTTTTGCACCTCATTCCTGACTTTATGCACCTCATTCCTGAATTTTTGCATCTCATTCCTGACTTTTTGCACCTCATTCCTGAATTTTTGCATCTCATTCCTGACTTTTTGCACCTCATTCCTGACTTTATGCACCTCATTCCTGACTTTATGCATCTTATTCCTGACTTTTTGCACCTCATTCCTGACTTTATGCACCTCATTCCTGACTTTTTGCACCTCATTCCTGACTTTATGCACCTCATTCCTGACTTTATGCATCTTATTCCTGACTTTTTGCACCTCATTCCTGACTTTATGCACCTCATTCCTGACTTTTTGCACCTCATTCCTGACTTTATGCACCTCATTCCTGACTTTTTGCACCTCATTCCTGACTTTTTGCACCTTATTCCTAACTTTATGCACCTCATTCCTGACTTTATGCACCTTATTCCTGACTTTATGCACCTCATTCCTGACTTTATGCATCTTATTCCTGACTTTTTGCACCACATTCCTGAATTTTTGCATTTCATTCCTGACTTTTTGCAACTCATTCCTGACTTTATGCACCTTATTCCTGACTTTATGCACCTCATTCCTGACTTTATGCACCTCATTCCTGACTTTTTGCACCTCATTCCTGACTTTATGCATTTATTCCTGACTTTTTGCACCTCATTACTGACTTTTTGCATCTCATTCCTGACTTTTTGCACCTCATTCCTGACTTTTTCCACCTCATTCCTGACTTTATGCATCTTATTCCTGACTTTTTGCACCTCATTCCTGACTTTTTGTACCTCCTTCCTTACTTTATGCATCTTATTCCTGACTTTATGCATCTCATTCCTGACTTTTTGCACCTCATTCCTGACTTTTTGCACCTCATTCCTGACTTTTTGCATCTCATTCCTGACTTTATGCATCTTATTCCTGACTTTATGCACCTCATTCCTGAATTTTTGCATCTCATTCCTGACTTTTTGCACCTCATTCCTGAATTTTTGCATCTCATTCCTGACTTTTTGCACCTCATTCCTGACTTTATGCACCTCATTCCTGACTTTTTGCACCTCATTCCTGACTTTATGCACCTCATTCCTGACTTTATGCATCTTATTCCTGACTTTTTGCACCTCATTCCTGACTTTATGCACCTCATTCCTGAATTTTTGCATCTCATTCCTGACTTTTTGCACCTCATTCCTGACTTTATGCACCTTATTCCTAACTTTATGCACCTTATTCCTGATTTTTGCATCTCATTCCTCACTTTTTGCACCTCATTCCTGACTTTATGCACCTTATTCCTGACTTTATGCACCTCATTCCTGACTTTATGCACCTTATTCCTGACTTTATGCACCTCATTCCTGACTTTATGCATCTTATTCCTGACTTTTTGCACCGCATTCCTGAATTTTTGCATTTCATTCCTGACTTTTTGCAACTCATTCCTGACTTTATGCACCTTATTACTGACTTTATGCACCTCATTCCTGACTTTATGCACCTCATTCCTGACTTTATGCACCTCATTCCTGACTTTTTGCACCTTATTCCTGACTTTATGCATCTTATTCCTGACTTTTTGCACCTCATTCCTGACTTTTTGCATCTCATTCCTGACTTTTTGCACCTCATTCCTGACTTTTTGCACCTCATTCCTGACTTTATGCACCTCATTCCTGAATTTTTGCATCTCATTCCTGACTTTTTGCACCTCATTCCTGACTTTATGCACCTCATTCCTGACTTTTTGCACCTCATTCCTGACTTTTTGCACCTTATTCCTAACTTTATGCACCTTATTCCTGATTTTTGCATCTCATTCCTCACTTTTTGCACCTCATTCCTGACTTTATGCACCTTATTCCTGACTTTATGTACCTCATTCCTGACTTTATGCACCTTATTCCTGACTTTATGCACCTCATTCCTGACTTTATGCATCTTATTCCTGACTTTTTGCACCGCATTCCTGAATTTTTGCATTTCATTCCTGACTTTTTGCAACTCATTCCTGACTTTATGCACCTTATTCCTGACTTTATGCACCTCATTCCTGACTTTATGCACCTCATTCCTGACTTTTTGCACCTCATTCCTGACTTTATGCATCTTATTCCTGACTTTTTGCACCTCATTCCTGACTTTTTGTACCTCCTTCCTTACTTTATGCATCTTATTCCTGACTTTATGCATCTCATTCCTGACTTTTTGCACCTCATTCCTGACTTTTTGCACCTCATTCCTGACTTTTTGCATCTCATTCCTGACTTTATGCATCTTATTCCTGACTTTATGCATCTCATTTCTGAATTTTTGCATCTCATTCCTGACTTTTTGCACCTCATTCCTGAATTTTTGCATCTCATTCCTGACTTTTTGCACCTCATTCCTGACTTTATGCACCTCATTCCTGACTTTATGCATCTTATTCCTGACTTTTTGCACCTCATTCCTGACTTTATGCACCTCATTCCTGACTTTTTGCACCTCATTCCTGACTTTATGCACCTCATTCCTGACTTTATGCATCTTATTCCTGACTTTTTGCACCTCATTCCTGACTTTATGCACCTCATTCCTGAATTTTTGCATCTCATTCCTGACTTTTTGCACCTCATTCCTGACTTTATGCACCTTATTCCTAACTTTATGCACCTTATTCCTGATTTTTGCATCTCATTCCTCACTTTTTGCACCTCATTCCTGACTTTATGCACCTTATTCCTGACTTTATGCACCTCATTCCTGACTTTATGCACCTTATTCCTGACTTTATGCACCTCATTCCTGACTTTTTGCACCTCATTCCTGACTTTATGCATCTTATTCCTGACTTTTTGCACCGCATTCCTGAATTTTTGCATTTCATTCCTGACTTTTTGCAACTCATTCCTGACTTTATGCACCTTATTCCTGACTTTATGCACCTCATTCCTGACTTTATGCACCTCATTCCTGACTTTATGCACCTCATTCCTGACTTTTTGCACCTTATTCCTGACTTTATGCATCTTATTCCTGACTTTTTGCACCTCATTCCTGACTTTTTGCATCTCATTCCTGACTTTTTGCACCTCATTCCTGACTTTTTGCACCTCATTCCTGACTTTATGCACCTCATTCCTGAATTTTTGCATCTCATTCCTGACTTTTTGCATCTCATTCCTGACTTTATGCACCTCATTCCTGACTTTATGCATCTTATTCCTGACTTTTTGCACCTCATTCCTGACTGTATGCACCTCATTCCTGACTTTTTGCACCTCATTCCTGACTTTATGCACCTCATTCCTGACTTTATGCATCTTATTCCTGACTTTTTGCACCTTATTCCTGACTTTATGCACCTTATTCCTGATTTTTGCATCTCATTCCTCACTTTTTGCACCTCATTCCTGACTTTATGCACCTTATTCCTGACTTTATGCACCTCATTCCTGACTTTATGCATCTTATTCCTGACTTTTTGCACCTCATTCCTGACTTTTTGCATCTCGTTCCTGACTTTTTGCACTTCATTCCTGACTTTTTGCACCTCATTCCTGACTTTTTGCATCTCATTCCTGACTTTATGCACCTCATTCCTGACTTTATGCATCTTATTCCTGACTTTATGCATCTTATTCCTGACTTTTTGCACCTCATTCCTGACTTTTTGCATCTCATTCCTGACTTTTTGCACCTCATTCCTGACTTTTTGCACCTCATTCCTGACTTTATGCACCTCATTCCTGAATTTTTGCATCTCATTCCTGACTTTTTGCATCTCATTCCTGACTTTATGCACCTCATTCCTGACTTTATGCATCTTATTCCTGACTTTTTGCACCTCATTCCTGACTGTATGCACCTCATTCCTGACTTTTTGCACCTCATTCCTGACTTTATGCACCTCATTCCTGACTTTATGCATCTTATTCCTGACTTTTTGCACCTTATTCCTGACTTTATGCACCTTATTCCTGATTTTTGCATCTCATTCCTCACTTTTTGCACCTCATTCCTGACTTTATGCACCTTATTCCTGACTTTATGCACCTCATTCCTGACTTTATGCATCTTATTCCTGACTTTTTGCACCTCATTCCTGACTTTTTGCACCTCGTTCCTGACTTTATGCACCTTATTCATAACTTTTTGCACCTCATTCCTGACTTTATGCATCTTATTCCTGACTTTTTGCACCTCATTCCTGACTTTTTGCACCTCGTTCCTGACTTTATGCACCTTATTCATAACTTTTTGCACCTCATTCCTGACTTTATGCATCTTATTCCTGACTTTTTGCACCTCCTTCCTGACTTTATGCAACTTATTCATAACTTTTTGCACCTCATTCCTGACTTTTTGCATCTCATTCCTGACTTTTTGCACCTCATTCCTGACTTTATGCACCTCATTGCTGACTTTTTGCACCTCATTCCTGAATTTTTGCATCTCATTCCTGACTTTTTGCACCTCATTCCTGACTTTATGCACCTTATTCCTGACTTTATGCACCTTATTCGTGATTTTTGCACCTCATTCCTGACTTTATGCACCTTATTCCTAACTTTATGCACCTTATTCCTGACTTTTTGCACCTCATTCCTGACTTTATGCATCTTATTCCTGACTTTTTGCACCTCATTCCTGACTTTTTGCATCTCATTCCTGACTTTTTGCACCTCATTCCTGACTTTTTGCACCTCATTTTTGACTTTATGCACCTCATTCCTGAATTTTTGCATCTCATTCCTGACTTTTTGCACCTCATTCCTGACTTTATGCACCTCATTCCTGACTTTATGCATCTTATTCCTGACTTTTTGTACCTCATTCCTGACTTTATGCACCTCATTCCTGACTTTATGCATCTTATTCCTGACTTTTTGCACCTCATTCCTGACTTTTTGCACCTCATTCCTGACTTTATGCACCTCATTCCTGAATTTTTGCATCTCATTCCTGACTTTTTGCACCTCATTCCTGAATTTTTGCATCTCATTCCTGACTTTTTGCACCTCATTCCTGACTTTATGCACCTCATTCCTGACTTTATGCATCTTATTCCTGACTTTTTGCACCTCATTCCTGACTTTATGCATCTCATTCCTGACTTTTTGCACCTCATTCCTGACTTTATGCACCTCATTCCTGACTTTATGCATCTTATTCCTGACTTTTTGCACCTCATTCCTGACTTTATGCACCTCATTCCTGACTTTTTGCACCTCATTCCTGACTTTATGCACCTCATTCCTGACTTTTTGCACCTCATTCCTGACTTTTTGCACCTTATTCCTAACTTTATGCACCTTATTCCTGATTTTTGCATCTCATTCCTCACTTTTTGCACCTCATTCCTGACTTTATGCACCTTATTCCTGACTTTATGCACCTCATTCCTGACTTTATGCACCTTATTCCTGACTTTATGCACCTCATTCCTGACTTTATGCATCTTATTCCTGACTTTTTGCACCGCATTCCTGAATTTTTGCATTTCATTCCTGACTTTTTGCAACTCATTCCTGACTTTATGCACCTTATTCCTGACTTTATGCACCTCATTCCTGACTTTATGCACCTCATTCCTGACTTTTTGCACCTCATTCCTGACTTTATGCATTTATTCCTGACTTTTTGCACCTCATTACTGACTTTTTGCATCTCATTCCTGACTTTTTGCACCTCATTCCTGACTTTTTGCACCTCATTCCTGACTTTATGCATCTTATTCCTGACTTTTTGCACCTCATTCCTGACTTTTTGTACCTCCTTCCTTACTTTATGCATCTTATTCCTGACTTTATGCATCTCATTCCTGACTTTTTGCATCTCATTCCTGACTTTTTGCACCTCATTCCTGACTTTATGCACCTCATTCCTGACTTTATGCATCTTATTCCTGACTTTTTGCACCTCATTCCTGACTTTATGCACCTCATTCCTGACTTTATGCATCTTATTCCTGACTTTTTGCACCTCATTCCTGACTTTTTGCACCTCATTCCTGACTTTATGCACCTCATTCCTGAATTTTTGCATCTCATTCCTGACTTTTTGCACCTCATTCCTGAATTTTTGCATCTCATTCCTGACTTTTTGCACCTCATTCCTGACTTTATGCACCTCATTCCTGACTTTATGCATCTTATTCCTGACTTTTTGCACCTCATTCCTGACTTTATGCACCTCATTCCTGACTTTTTGCACCTCATTCCTGACTTTATGCACCTCATTCCTGACTTTATGCATCTTATTCCTGACTTTTTGCACCTCATTCCTGACTTTATGCACCTCATTCCTGACTTTTTGCACCTCATTCCTGACTTTATGCACCTCATTCCTGACTTTTTGCACCTCATTCCTGACTTTTTGCACCTTATTCCTAACTTTATGCACCTTATTCCTGATTTTTGCATCTCATTCCTCACTTTTTGCACCTCATTCCTGACTTTATGCACCTTATTCCTGACTTTATGCACCTTATTCCTGACTTTATGCACCTTATTCCTGACTTTATGCACCTCATTCCTGACTTTATGCATCTTATTCCTGACTTTTTGCACCTCATTCCTGACTTTATGCATCTTATTCCTGACTTTATGCATCTTATTCCTGACTTTATGCACCTCATTCCTGACTTTATGCACCTTATTCCTGACTTTATGCACCTCATTCCTGACTTTATGCACCTCATTCCTGACTTTTTGCACCTCATTCCTGACTTTATGCATTTATTCCTGACTTTTTGCACCTCATTACTGAGTTTTTGCATCTCATTCCTGACTTTTTGCACCTCATTCCTGACTTTTTGCACCTCATTCCTGACTTTATGCATCTCATTCCTGACTTTTTGCACCTCATTCCTGACTTTTTGTACCTCCTTCCTTACTTATTGCATCTTATTCCTGACTTTATGCATCTCATTCCTGACTTTTTGCACCTCATTCCTGACTTTTTGCACCTCATTCCTGACTTTTTGCATCTCATTCCTGACTTTATGCATCTTATTCCTGACTTTATGCACCTCATTCCTGAATTTTTGCATCTCATTCCTGACTTTTTGCACCTCATTCCTGAATTTTTGCATCTCATTCCTGACTTTTTGCACCTCATTCCTGACTTTATGCACCTCATTCCTGACTTTATGCATCTTATTCCTGACTTTTTGCACCTCATTCCTGACTTTATGCACCTCATTCCTGACTTTTTGCACCTCATTCCTGACTTTATGCACCTCATTCCTGACTTTATGCATCTTATTCCTGACTTTTTGCACCTCATTCCTGACTTTATGCACCTCATTCCTGAATTTTTGCATCTCATTCCTGACTTTTTGCACCTCATTCCTGACTTTATGCACCTTATTCCTAACTTTATGCACCTTATTCCTGATTTTTGCATCTCATTCCTCACTTTTTGCACCTCATTCCTGACTTTATGCACCTCATTCCTGACTTTTTGCACCTCATTCCTGACTTTATGCATCTTATTCCTGACTTTTTGCACCGCATTCCTGAATTTTTGCATTTCATTCCTGACTTTTTGCAACTCATTCCTGACTTTATGCACCTTATTCCTGACTTTATGCACCTCATTCCTGACTTTATGCACCTCATTCCTGACTTTATGCACCTCATTCCTGACTTTTTGCACCTCATTCCTGACTTTATGCATCTTATTCCTGACTTTTTGCACCTCATTACTGACTTTTTGCATCTCATTCCTGACTTTTTGCACCTCATTCCTGACTTTTTGCACCTCATTCCTGACTTTATGCATCTTATTCCTGACTTTTTGCACCTCATTCCTGACTTTTTGTACCTCCTTCCTTACTTTATGCATCTTATTCCTGACTTTATGCATCTCATTCCTGACTTTTTGCACTTCATTCCTGACTTTTTGCACCTCATTCCTGACTTTTTGCATCTCATTCCTGACTTTATGCACCTCATTCCTGACTTTATGCATCTTATTCCTGACTTTATGCATCTTATTCCTGACTTTTTGCACCTCATTCCTGACTTTTTGCATCTCATTCCTGACTTTTTGCACCTCATTCCTGACTTTTTGCACCTCATTCCTGACTTTATGCACCTCATTCCTGAATTTTTGCATCTCATTCCTGACTTTTTGCATCTCATTCCTGACTTTATGCACCTCATTCCTGACTTTATGCATCTTATTCCTGACTTTTTGCACCTCATTCCTGACTGTATGCACCTCATTCCTGACT
Organism: Lepturacanthus savala; assembly: GCA_030544235.1. Lineage (NCBI taxonomy): Eukaryota > Metazoa > Chordata > Actinopteri > Scombriformes > Trichiuridae > Lepturacanthus > Lepturacanthus savala. The sequence goes on from CM060478.1 coordinate 32,393,396, forward strand.
TTTTGCACCTCATTCCTGACTTTATGCACCTCATTCCTGACTTTATGCATCTTATTCCTGACTTTTTGCACCTTATTCCTGACTTTATGCACCTTATTCCTGATTTTTGCATCTCATTCCTCACTTTTTGCACCTCATTCCTGACTTTATGCACCTTATTCCTGACTTTATGCACCTCATTCCTGACTTTATGCACCTTATTCCTGACTTTATGCACCTCATTCCTGACTTTATGCACCTCATTCCTGACTTTTTGCACCTCATTCCTGACTTTATGCATTTATTCCTGACTTTTTGCACCTCATTACTGAGTTTTTGCATCTCATTCCTGACTTTTTGCACCTCATTCCTGACTTTTTGCACCTCATTCCTGACTTTATGCATCTCATTCCTGACTTTTTGCACCTCATTCCTGACTTTTTGTACCTCCTTCCTTACTTATTGCATCTTATTCCTGACTTTATGCATCTCATTCCTGACTTTTTGCACCTCATTCCTGACTTTTTGCACCTCATTCCTGACTTTTTGCATCTCATTCCTGACTTTATGCATCTTATTCCTGACTTTTTGCACCTCATTCCTGACTTTTTGCATCTCATTCCTGACTTTTTGCACCTCATTCCTGACTTTTTGCACCTCATTTTTGACTTTATGCACCTCATTCCTGAATTTTTGCATCTCATTCCTGACTTTTTGCACCTCATTCCTGACTTTATGCACCTCATTCCTGACTTTATGCATCTTATTCCTGACTTTTTGCACCTCATTCCTGACTTTATGCACCTCATTCCTGACTTTATGCATCTTATTCCTGACTTTTTGCACCTCATTCCTGACTTTTTGCACCTCATTCCTGACTTTATGCACCTCATTCCTGAATTTTTGCATCTCATTCCTGACTTTTTGCACCTCATTCCTGACTTTATGCACCTTATTCATGACTTTATGCACCTCATTCCTGACTTTATGCACCTCATTCCTGACTTTATGCAACTTATTCATAACTTTTTGCACCTCATTCCTGACTTTATGCATCTCATTCCTGACTTTATGCATCTTATTCCTGACTTTTTGCACCTCGTTCCTGACTTTATGCATCTTATTCATAACGTTTTGCACCTCATTCCTGACTTTATGCATCTCATTCCTGACTTTATGCATCTTATTCCTGATTTTTGCATCTCATTCCTCACTTTTTGCACCTCATTCCTGACTTTATGCACCTTATTCCTGACTTTATGCACCTCATTCCTGACTTTATGCACCTCATTCCTGACTTTATGCACCTCATTCCTGACTTTATGCACCTCATTCCTGACTTTTTGCACCTCATTCCTGACTTTATGCATCTTATTCCTGACTTTTTGCACCTCATTCCTGACTTTATGCATCTTATTCCTGACTTTTTGCACCTCATTCCTGACTTTTTGCATCTCATTCCTGACTTTTTGCACCTCATTCCTGACTTTTTGCACCTCATTCCTGACTTTATGCATCTTATTCCTGACTTTTTGCACCTCATTCCTGACTTTTTGTACCTCCTTCCTTACTTTATGCACCTCATTCCTGACTTTATGCACCTCATTCCTGACTTTATGCACCTTATTCCTGACTTTTGCACCTCATTCCTGACTTCATGCACCTTATTCATGACTTTTTGCATCTCACTCCTGACTTTATGTACCTCATTCCTGTCTTTTTGCACCTCATTCCTGACTTCCTGCACCGTATTCCTGACTTTTGCACCTCATTCCTGGATTTTTGCACCTCATTCCTGACTTTTGCACCTCATTCCTGAATTATTGCACCTCATTCCTGACTTTATGCACCTCATTCCTGACTTTATGCACCTTATTAATGACTTTATGCACCTTATTCCTGACTTTTGCACCTCATTCCTGACTTTATGCACTTCCTTCCTGACTTTATGCATCTCATTCCTGACTTTATGCATCTTATTCATGACTTTTTACACCTCAATCATGCAAAAATAAGGCACAATCATGACTTTTTGCACCTCATTCATGACTTTTCGCACCTCATTCATGACTTTATGCACCTCATTCATGACTTTATGCACCTCATTCATGACTTTTCACACCTCATTCCTGACTTTTTGCACCTCATTCCTGACCTTTTGCATCTCATTCCTGACTTTTTGCACCTCATTCCTGACTTTTTGCTTCTCATTCATGACTTTATGCACCTTATTCATGACTTTATGCATCTTATTCCTGACTTTTTGCACCTCATTCCTGACTTTATGCATCTTATTCCTGACTTTTTGCACCTCATTCCTGACTTTTTGCACCTCATTCATGATTTTATGCACCTCATTCCTGACTTTTTGCATCTCATTCCTGACTTTATGCACCTTATTCCTGACTTTTTGCACCTCATTCCTGAATTTTTGCATCTCATTCCTGACTGAACCTCGCTCATGACTTTTAGCACCTTATTCATGATTTTTTGCACCTCGGTCATGACTTTTTCCACCTCATTCTTGACTATTCATTCTGCTCATTCCTTGCTTATCACTTGTAAATATCACTTGAACATAATCTGCCGAGAAAATTAGAAACATGTAGAAACAACATGAACATGACAATAAACCCCTAGAATCTTGATTCCACTACATTTATTTGCAACAGTCCTTTTCAGATTTTAATTTTACATTAAAATATTGAAATATATTTTAATATTCTAACTGTCCTATGTCTGGGACCTTTCTGTGTGGACTTTCATGTTCTCTCTGTGTCTGGTGGGGTTTCTCCAGGTTCTCCAGCTTCCTCCCACAGTCGAAACACATGCTGAGGTTAATTGGAGACTCTAAATCACCATAGGAGGGAGGGTGTATGTGTTCCTAATACACTCTGGTGGGTTAAAGGGAGCAAATTCTGAAACTAAATACACAAATCAATGGAATTTGATTTCCTTGGTAGTTGGAGGTTGTTCATATCTGATATAAATGTCTGTTGTTTTGGATCCAGACACACAACTGAATTTAAATAAATAAGTAATGAAGAAGACAAACATATGGATTATATATTATAGATATTTGTATTGTCATAGTGTGTAATAGACAAGAGTATCAGCTCTGAATTAAAAGGAAAATGTTTCTATTAAAAAAAGTTGTTTGTTGTTTGTGAATCCTTATTTCTAGTTGTTTCATTTGTTTTGATGTATTTGATTAGTTTGTTTTTTTCTATTTAATCAATGTTAATTAATCTGGAAGTTAAATGTTAAATGTTTCCTGTGGTGGATTATAACGTCAGCATCGTTGGTTTGTTGCTGAGGGTTTGGTTGGATTGTGGTTGTTTTCTTTTCTTTTTTGTATTGTATTTAGTGATAAAGCTATAATTAGTACTGCTGCACTATCATTTGTTGTTAGGGAACCTGTTTTCCTGACAATCACCATAGTGTTTAGTTCATTTCTAAACACAGCAAGGATGCAAAGCAGTTTAAAATAGTCATTTATACATTTGCTGTGAAACTGTCTTTTTTGTAATAATTGTGTTTGCATGTTTTTGAACAGTTTCCTGGTGAAGTAAAGATCATCATGATGCCAATAAATAAAAAGCTGACTCATCAGTTTAGATCTCACACATCGTTACTCCAACACCTGCTCCATGATGTATTTTTGTCTTTAATCCATTTGATATCTTTTTACTTCCATTCGGCTGACCAGGGAATCAAATTTGGTTCAATGTATGTACATGTGCTGAATGACCATGAAGGCTCCTTGAATCTGTGAGTCTTTTTTTGCTGCTCATTTCACTCCTGGACATGGAGAAAATAATAGCATCTCTACCTAAAAAAAACAATATATTCCAAACTCTGGAAGGCCAGAAGCTTTTAGACTTCACTCCTAGTCAACCATCGTCCTTCTAGCCAGATGTTTCCTTGACAACAGATGACTCATGAACCCTGGCTATGTTCTCCCAGCAGCTCCATCAGCATCTCCTGGTTGGAGACCTCCTGCAGGGAGGAGTTCATCTGGTCCAGCAGCTCCTCTCCCAGTAGGAACCGCTCCACGTCGTGCAGCGTCAGGCTGATCCGATGGTCCGTTACCCGGTCCTGGGAGAAGTTGTAGGTCCGGATCTTCTCCGATCGGCCTTTGGTGCCGATCTGTAGGAAGAGAAAGAAGATGGAGAGAAATGTCTAAAACAATAAAAATATTCACACAAAAACTTGTTTGGCTTGTTGATTAATGTTACTTCATTTTATTTTGACAGAAAATAATACAAATAGGCGTTTTAGATCTTCCAAAGACATTATTTTGGAAAGTCTATCACGTTATATTTGGATATCTCCATCTCTATCTTTCTAAATCTGATGTACCTGTATTTTCCGCTGGTTGCAGCGTTTGCTGGACTCTTCCTCCAGCTTCTTACTGTACAGTTTGGCTCTTAGAATCTTCATGGCTTTCTCCTTGTTCTTCAGCTGGGATCGTTCCTGCTGGCACTCTGCAACCGTCCCTGAAAACACACACAAGTGCTGTTCTTAGAGAATTCCAACAGACAGATGGACCAACTAAGGCCGAATCCACACCACCATTTAATAAAAAATATATCCGTCCACATGTGTTTTCATAAAGAATGTCCCGTCTCTACCGGTAGTTTTAATGTTTTCGTAAAGAGTGTCCCGTCTCTATCTGTAGTTTTTTGTTTTATTTTACCTGTGGGCATGTGGACTATTCTGACGGCGCTGTCGGTCGTGTTGACGTGTTGACCTCCAGCTCCACTCGCCCTCATTGTGTCTATCCTCAGGTCCTTGGAGTTTATTGTGAAGGAAATCTGACAAGAACCAACAGAAAGACATGAAGTGGTTGATTAGAAACACAAAATTACTCCAACAACTAGAAAACAGTCAATAAAAAAAACATTCACTATGTGTGATATGCATTAGAACAAACACTAAATTAGCTGTGTTTTAAAGTGTGATAAAAACCTGTTTGTTCTCTGAAAGCAGATTCATAAACTGGTTCATAATTTGGGTTCATAATTTGGAATAATCTCCACCATATACCTTGTTTTTATAGGACATATATCACATGAACCCATTCAAGCCTATGAGCTTTTAAGACTGTCATTTTATACTTAAAATAAAAAATTGAAATGTTACTCATACACCCTATTACAGCTTTTTTAATGAAATGATCATAGACAACAAAAGGGTTTAAGCAAAAAAAAAAAAAGTTTCCAATTACTTCCTGTCACGACATCAACTTCCTCCTGAGAACATGGAAAAGACAAACCTCCCAGAAAGAGTCATTTTATTTAGATTATAATGATTTTAACCCTGACATGTTTATATCTATTTAATCATTCAAGTCTCACAAGTCTTACAATAATCCCCCAGAAAAGAGTTTTGTACATGAGATAAATGGATTTTTGTTTATGGACAGATTTGTGCAAGCAGCTAAAGCAATTGCCAAATATTAAAATACTATTTTCTGATTCAGAGAACAAAATAGATATATAACATGATTGTTAGTGACTCAACTGATGTAATTATATGCATGAAATCTTTGGTTTTGAATGGGTTGAATAAGTGAGCCCAGAGAAACTTCTCTGGAGTCCTACCTCTGTGTGTTGGTGAAACTCGTGGATCGTGCGTAGTCCTACCCCGTGGGTTGGTGAAACTCGTGGATCGTGTGTAGTCCTACCCCGTGGGTTGGTGAAACTCGTGGATCGTGTGTAGGCCTACCCCGTGTGTTGGTGAAACTCGTGGATCGTGTGTAGGCCTACCCCGTGTGTTGGTGAAACTCGTGGATCGTGTGTAGTCACTACCCCTGTGGGTTGGTGAAACTCGTGGATCGTGTGTAGGCCTACCCCTGTGTGTTGGTGAAACTCGTGGATCGTGTGTAGGCCTACCCCGTGTGTTGGTGAAACTCGTGGATCGTGTGTAGGCCTACCCCGTGTGTTGGTGAAACTCGTGGATCGTGTGTAGGCCTACCGCGTGGGTTGGTGAAACTCGTGGATCGTGTGTAGGCCTACCGCTGTGGGTTGGTGAAACTCGTGGATCGTGTGTAGGCCTACCCCTGTGGGTTGGTGAAACTCGTGGATCGTGTGTAGGCCTACCCCGTGGGTTGGTGAAACTCGTGGATCGTGTGTAGGCCTACCTCTGTGGGTTGGTGAAACTCGTGGATCGTGTGTAGGCCTACCCCTGTGGGTTGGTGAAACTCGTGGATCGTGTGTAGTCCTACCCCTGTGTGTTGGTGAAACTCGTGGATCGTGTGTAGGTCTACCTCTGTGGGTTGGTGAAACTCGTGGATCGTGTGTAGGCCTACCCCTGTGGGTTGGTGAAACTCGTGGATCGTGTGTAGGCCTACCCCTGTGGGTTGGTGAAACTCGTGGATCGTGTGTAGGCCTACCTCTGTGGGTTGGTGAAACTCGTGGATCGTGTGTAGTCCTACCCCTGTGTGTTGGTGAAACTCGTGGATCGTGTGTAGGCCTACCTCTGTGGGTTGGTGAAACTCGTGGATCGGGTGTAGGCCTACCTCTGTGGGTTGGTGAAACTCGTGGATCGTGTGTAGGCCTACCTCTGTGGGTTGGGGTAGCACCACCACAGTCATGGTGCTGGTGTGCATCCGGCCCTGTTTCTCAGTCCTCGGGACCCTTTGGACACGATGAACTCCACCCTCAAATTTCATCAGCTTGTAGCTCTGAGGCCCGCTGATGCTGGCCGAGGCACGCCGCACGCCACCTGTTACACGTGAGTAAAACGTTAATTAACAGCACGTTTCAGGTGAGTACATATTTCACCGTTGACAGCCAGATTCTCTTCAGTGAATCTGTTCTGTAGTTTTTGTCAAAGAGTCATATATATATATATATATATATATATGAAGAAGTGTCCTAACATGTCAAAGAAATGCAGCAATTCTGCACATTTCAGAAGCTGGAAGCTGTGAATTTTGGAAAAGTTGTTTGAATATTCTCATCCAGGTCATTGTAGTCAAGGAGATTTAAACAACAACCAACTGGACTTTTTCTTGGAGCTTGAAGACGTTTCACCTTTCAGGCTTCTTCAGTTCTAGCCTGATGATGGAAACCAGGAGCTATATCTCTGGATCACAGAGGGTGGAGCTATAGACCACACCCCTCATCCCATAACAAAGGAAGAGAAGAGGAGAAAGAGTCCTTTCTCTGGATCATGTGACCACAACAACTCTCATACATACGTACGTACGTACGTATCTAGTCTCTCAGAGAAACGAAGAAGAATGTTCAGCAAGCACAACATCCCAGTTTATTTCAAGCCTGGTAACACCATCAGACAGAGACTGGTCCACCCCAAGGACAAAACCCCAAGACCAAACCTCAACAATGTGGTTTATGCAGTACAATGCAGTGAAGAGTGGCCGGATCTATATATTGGAGAAACTAAGCAACCACTCCGCAAACGCATGGCACAACACAGGAGGGCCACCACATCAGGACAGGACTCAGCAGTACATCTACATCTGAAGGAAAAGGGACACTCCTTTAAAGACACTGATGTACACATCTTAGATAAGGAGTACAGGTGGTTTGAGAGAGGAGTGAAAGAGGCCATTTATGTCCATTTGGAACAACCTACTTTGAACAGAGGAGGGGGACTGCATCATAACCTATCTGCTACATACCATCCTGCCTTGAGATCTCATCCCAGGAAGTTTAACTGCTCTTCACCATCAGAGCAGGACTCTTTCTCTGGATCATGTGACCACAACGACTCTCATTCCAAGTCACACCTTGAAGGGTGACCTATGTGACCCTTTGTTATGGGATGAGGGGTGTGGTCTATAGCTCCACCCTCTGTGATCCAGAGATATAGCTCCTGGTTTCCATCATCAGGCTAGAACTGAAGAAGCTGTCAGGTTCAAACAACCTAAAACATTTAAAAACACACACAAAGAGGAGAAGACAAGGGATTAAGATTTCATACTGGTGAGGAGAACGGACAGAGATGCTCAGTTGCAGTCTCCAACCCACTCTAACCATATCTCTGCCAGAACCCTCTTTTTATTTCCTTAGGGTGGTCCCTAGTTACATGATGTTGTTGCTTCTAAGAGGAGGGGGAATGGCCAGCAACAACATAAACTGTTAAACAAAACTAAATGTCTAACTAATACAAGGTTTTGTTTTCCTTTCTCTAGAATGTAAACAGGTCAGCTAAATTCCTAGGTTAGGTATGGTGTTACAACAGGTTTACAACTTTCTTGTCATTATGACAGAGACCTGGTCATTGGTCTCTGTCACCAAATCATTGAACAGTTGGAAGGAAGTTCAGATCTTGGTCAAGTCAACAGCTGCAACATCTCCATTGTCCACCTGGAAGATAACTCAGTGCAGAACAAGACACACACACAAACTTATACTGTCATGTTATGCAGAACAAAGAATAAAAGAATGGAAATAAGTAAATATGGTATAACTTATATGCATCATTCTAACAGAAGCCTTTCGGATGAAAGGTGAAACGTCTTCAAGCTCCAAGAACAAGTCCAGTTGCTTACAACTTAACTCCTTGACTTTTCTGAATATTGATAAATGATGAATTGATTTTTAAAACCCTTACCATTTTAATTTTTCTATCAATCGCCTAGTCGTCGCAGCTCGACATTTAAACATAGCTGAATGACAAAGGAATTTTTGGGCTTTGATGAAAATGAATGTAAACAGGAAGAGGTTCTCGCTGTTCCTCTCACCCAAGTCACTGGTGACGTTCTCCAGGACGTCGAAGCTCCATCCACGATGCCGTGAGAAGCCGTGGTACATGTCAAACAACTTCAGAGGAAACAAGAATACAAATATACACATATATATCAAGATGACAAATATCTAGACGACAAATATCTAGAAGACAAATATCCAGGTGACAAATATCTAGAAGACAAATATCCAGATGACAAATATCTAGAAGACAAATATCCAGACGTCAAATATCTAGAAGACAAATATCCAGACGACAAATATCTAGAAGACAAATATCCAGACGATAAATATCTAGGAGACAAATATCCAGACGACAAATATCTACAAGACAAATATCCAGACGACATATATCTAGAAGACAAATATCCAGACGACATATATCTAGAAGACAAATATCCAGACGACAAATATCTAGAAGACAAATATCCAGATGACAAATATCTAGAAGACAAATATCCACATGACAAATATCTAGAAGACAAATATCCAGACGACAAATATCTAGAAGACAAATATCCAGAAGACAAATATCTAGAAGACAAATATCCAGAATGATATATTCTGGATATTACAAATATCTAGAAGACAAATATCCAGACGTCAAATATCTAGAAGACAAATATCCAGATGACAAATATCTAGAAGACAAATATCCAGATGTCAAATATCTAGAAGACAAATATCCAGATGTCAAATATCTAGAAGACAAATATCCAGACGTCAAATATCTAGAAGACAAAAATCCAGACGTCAAATATCTAGAAGACAAAAATCCAGACGTCAAATATCTAGAAGACAAAAATCCAGACGACAAATATCTAGAAGACAAATATCCAGATGTCAAATATCTAGAAGACAAATATCCAGACGACAAATATCTAGAAGACAAATATCCAGACAACAAATATCTAGAAGACAAATATCCAGACAACAAATATCTAGAAGACAAATATCCAGATGTCAAATATATAGAAGACAAATATCTAGAAGACAAATATCCAGACGTCAAATATCTAGAAGACAAAAATCCAGACGACAAATATCTAGAAGACAAATATCCAGACGACAAATATCTAGAAGACAAATATCCAGATGTCAAATATCTAGAAGACAAATATCTAGAATGATATATTCTGGATATTACAAATATCTAGAAGATAAATATCCAGACATCAAAAATCTAGAAGACAAATATCCAGACGACAAATATCTAGAAGACAAATATCTAGAAGACAAATATCCAGAATGATATATTGTGGATATTACAAATATCTAGAAGACAAATATCCAGACGTCAAAAATCTAGAAGACAAATATCCAGATGACAAATATCTAGAAGACAAATATCCAGATGACAAATATCTAGAAGACAAATATCCAGATGTCAAATATCTAGAAGACAAATATCCAGACGACAAATATCTAGAAGACAAATATCCAGACGACAAATATCTAGAAGACAAATATCCAGATGTCAAATATCTAGAAGACAAATATCTAGATGTCAAATATCTAGAAGACAAATATCCAGACGTCAAATATCTAGAAGACAAAAATCCAGACGACAAATATCTAGAAGACAAATATCCAGATGTCAAATATCTAGAAGACAAATATCCAGATGTCAAATATCTAGAAGACAAATATCTAGAAGACAAATATCCACATGACAAATATTTAGAAGACAAATATCCAGACGACAAATATCTAGAAGACAAATATCCAGACGACAAATATCTAGAAGACAAATATCCAGATGTCAAATATCTAGAAGACAAATATCCAGACGACAAATATCTAGAAGACAAATATCCAGACGACAAATATCTAGGAGACAAATATCCAGATGTCAAATATCTAGAAGACAAATATCTAGATGTCAAATATCTAGAAGACAAATATCCAGACGTCAAATATCTAGAAGACAAAAATCCAGACGACAAATATCTAGAAGACAAATATCCAGACGACAAATATCTAGAAGACAAATATCCAGATGTCAAATATCTAGAAGACAAATATCTAGAAGACAAATATCCACATGACAAATATCTAGAAGACAAATATCCAGAATGATATATTCTGGATATTACAAATATCTAGAAGATAAATATCCAGACATCAAAAATCTAGAAGACAAATATCCAGACGACAAATATCTAGAAGACAAATATCCAGAATGATATATTCTGGATATTACAAATATCTAGAAGATAAATATCCAGACATCAAAAATCTAGAAGACAAATATCCAGACGACAAATATCTAGAAGACAAATATCCAGAATGATATATTCTGGATATTACAAATATCTAGAAGATAAATATCCAGACATCAAAAATCTAGAAGACAAATATCCAGACGACAAATATCTAGAAGACAAATATCCAGAATGATATATTCTGGATATTACAAATATCTAGAAGACAAATATCCAGACGTCAAAAATCTAGAAGACAAATATCCAGATGACAAATATCTAGAAGACAAATATCCAGATGACAAATATCTAGAAGACAAATATCCAGAATGATATATTCTGGATATTACAAATATCTAGAAGACAAATATCCAGAATGATATATTCTGGATATTACAAATATCTAGAAGATAAATATCCAGACATCAAAAATCTAGAAGACAAATATCCAGACGACAAATATCTAGAAGACAAATATCCAGAATGATATATTCTGGATATTACAAATATCTAGAAGACAAATATCCAGAATGATATATTCTGGATATTACAAATATCTAGAAGATAAATATCCAGACATCAAAAATCTAGAAGACAAATATCCAGACGACAAATATCTAGAAGACAAATATCCAGAATGATATATTCTGGATATTACAAATATCTAGAAGACAAATATCCAGACGTCAAAAATCTAGAAGACAAATATCCAGATGACAAATATCTAGAAGACAAATATCCAGATGACAAATATCTAGAAGACAAATATCCAGATGTCAAATATCTAGAAGACAAATATCTAGATGACAAATATCTAGAAGACAAATATCCAGACGTCAAATATCTAGAAGACAAAAATCCAGACGACAAATATCTAGAAGACAAATATCCAGACGACAAATATCTAGAAGACAAATATCCAGATGTCAAATATCTAGAAGACGAATATCTAGAAGACAAATATGCACATGACAAATATTTAGAAGACAAATATCCAGACGACAAATATCTAGAAGACAAATATCCAGACGACAAATATTTAGAAGACAAATATCTAGAAGACAAATATCCAGAATGATATATTCTGGATATTACAAATATCTAGAAGACAAATATCCAGACGTCAAAAATCTAGAAGACAAATATCCAGAAGACAAATATCTAGAAGACAAATATCTAGACGAGAAATATCTAGACGACAAATATCTAGAAGACAAATATCCAGACGACAAATATCTAGAAGACAAATATCCAGACGACAAATATCTAGAAGACAAATATCCAGATGTCAAATATCTAGAAGACAAATATCTAGAAGACAAATATCCACATGACAAATATCTAGAAGACAAATATCCAGAATGATATATTCTGGATATTACAAATATCTAGAAGATAAATATCCAGACATCAAAAATCTAGAAGACAAATATCCAGACGACAAATATCTAGAAGACAAATATCCAGAATGATATATTCTGGATATTACAAATATCTAGAAGATAAATATCCAGACATCAAAAATCTAGAAGACAAATATCCAGACGACAAATATCTAGAAGACAAATATCCAGAATGATATATTCTGGATATTACAAATATCTAGAAGATAAATATCCAGACATCAAAAATCTAGAAGACAAATATCCAGACGACAAATATCTAGAAGACAAATATCCAGAATGATATATTCTGGATATTACAAATATCTAGAAGACAAATATCCAGACGTCAAAAATCTAGAAGACAAATATCCAGATGACAAATATCTAGAAGACAAATATCCAGATGACAAATATCTAGAAGACAAATATCCAGAATGATATATTCTGGATATTACAAATATCTAGAAGACAAATATCCAGAATGATATATTCTGGATATTACAAATATCTAGAAGATAAATATCCAGACATCAAAAATCTAGAAGACAAATATCCAGACGACAAATATCTAGAAGACAAATATCCAGAATGATATATTCTGGATATTACAAATATCTAGAAGACAAATATCCAGAATGATATATTCTGGATATTACAAATATCTAGAAGATAAATATCCAGACATCAAAAATCTAGAAGACAAATATCCAGACGACAAATATCTAGAAGACAAATATCCAGAATGATATATTCTGGATATTACAAATATCTAGAAGACAAATATCCAGACGTCAAAAATCTAGAAGACAAATATCCAGATGACAAATATCTAGAAGACAAATATCCAGATGACAAATATCTAGAAGACAAATATCCAGATGTCAAATATCTAGAAGACAAATATCTAGATGACAAATATCTAGAAGACAAATATCCAGACGTCAAATATCTAGAAGACAAAAATCCAGACGACAAATATCTAGAAGACAAATATCCAGACGACAAATATCTAGAAGACAAATATCCAGATGTCAAATATCTAGAAGACGAATATCTAGAAGACAAATATGCACATGACAAATATTTAGAAGACAAATATCCAGACGACAAATATCTAGAAGACAAATATCCAGACGACAAATATTTAGAAGACAAATATCTAGAAGACAAATATCCAGAATGATATATTCTGGATATTACAAATATCTAGAAGACAAATATCCAGACGTCAAAAATCTAGAAGACAAATATCCAGAAGACAAATATCTAGAAGACAAATATCTAGACGAGAAATATCTAGACGACAAATATCTAGAAGACAAATATCCAGATGTCAAATATCCAGATGACAAATATCTAGAAGACAAATATCCAGACGTCAAATATCTAGAAGACAAATATCCAGATGACAAATATCTAGAAGACAAATATCCAGATGTCAAATATCTAGAAGACAAATATCCAGACGACAAATATCTAGAAGACAAATATCCAGACGTCAAATATCTAGAAGACAAATATCCAGACGTCAAATATCTAGAAGACAAAAATCCAGACGTCAAATATCTAGAAGACAAATATCTAGACTTCAAATATCTAGAAGACAAATATCCAGACGACAAATATCCAGATGTCAAATATCCAGATGACAAATATCCAGACGACAAATATCTAGAAGACAAAAATCCAGACGACAAATATCCAGATGTCAAATATCCAGACGACAAATATCTAGAAGACAAAAATCCAGACGACAAATATCCAGATGACAAATATCTAGAAGACAAATATCCAGACGTCAAATATCCAGACGACAAATATCCAGACGACAAATATCCAGACGACAAATATCTAGAAGACAAAAATCCAGACGACAAATATCCAGACGTCAAACATCCAGATGACAAACATCCAGACGACAAACATCCAGACGACAAACATCCAGGCGACAAATATCCAGGCGACAAATATCCAGACGATAAATATCTAGAAGACAAATATCCAGACGACAAATATCCAGACGACAAATATCCAGACGACAAATATCCAGACGACAAATATCCAGAAGACAAATATCCAGAAGACAAATATCCAGATGTCAAATATCTAGAAGACAAATATCCAGATGTCAAATATCTAGAAGACAAATATCCAGACGTCAAATATCTAGAAGACAAAAATCCAGACGACAAATATCTAGACGACAAATATCCAGACGACAAATATCTAGAAGACAAATATCTAGAAGACAAATATCCAGACGACAAATATCCAGACGACAAATATCCAGACGATAAATATCCAGACGACAAATATCCAGACGTCAAATATCCAGAAGACAAATATCCAGAAGACAAATATCCAGATGACAAATATCTAGAAGACAAATATCCAGAAGACAAATATCCAGATGTCAAATATCTAGAAGACAAATATCCAGATGACAAATATCTAGAAGATAAATATCCAGATGTCAAATATCTAGAAGACAAATATCCAGACGACAAATATCTAGAAGACAAATATCTAGAAGACAAATATCCAGACGACAAATATCTAGAAGACAAATATCTAGAAGACAAAAATCCAGACGACAGATATCCAGACGACAGATATCCAGACGACAGATATCCACACGACAGATATCCAGACGACAGATATCCAGACGACAAATATTGAGATGAGAAATATCGAGATGACAAATACCAAAATGACAAATATCAAGATGACAGATATCCGGACAACAGATATCCGGACAACAGATATCAAGATAAAGTCCTTAATGTCCGGTCCCACAGACACTCCACAATTTATATTATTCTATTATTTTTATAGTTGAAACTAATCAATCCATCAACTAATCAGCTCAGAGTTCCTGGCCAAATACTATTAAAAAATTCCAAAATCAACATAGAAGTCAACACCTTTCAGACCTCAGCAGTGAACAGCATGGCCTCCTGACCTCCGACCCCGGCCGTGACCTCCAGCACCAGGTCACCCAGATCGGCCTCGTCCTCAGGGACCAGCAGCTGTAGGATCTGTTAAAGAAAAAAACACGGGTTTATTTTCCAGTTCAAACATTGACTCCAGGTCTCCATGATTCCTGATGATTAGAATCTGTATCACTGTATCTATATTCACTCTGGAGAAGACATATGGGTTAATTCCAGGTCATCCAGTCTTCCAGGCCTCCAGCCTTTTACTCCATCTTTTCCTCCATCCGTTCCCTCCATCTATTTGCTCCATCTTTTCCTCCACCTTTACTCCATCCTTTTCCTCCACCTTTCACTCCATCTTTTACTCCGTCTTTTCCTCCATCTTTCACTCCATCTTTTCCTCCATCTATTTCCTCCATCCATTTCCTCCACCTTTACTCCATCCTTTTCCTCCATCTATTAGCTCCATCCATTTCCTCCATCTATTCCCTCCTTTACTCCATCCTTTTCCTCCATCTATTTGCTCCATCTGTTTCCTCCATATGTTTCCTCCATCTTTCACTCCACCTTTTCCTCCATCTATTTGCTCCATCTTTTCCTCCATCCTTTTGCCCCTACCTTTAGTCTCAGGTCCTGGACGTCCTGCAGACATCCATCTCTCTCCAGCTCAGCCAGTTCTCTCAGAGCCAGATCTTCATCTGTTAAAAAGTTAAAAAACAGAAAGAAAGAAAACTGATGTTTTTTTAGTGGTGGACAAATACTCAGATAATTAGAATCAATAATCAAGTCAATTATGAGTAAAAGTCCTGAATTCATAACGTTACTGAAGTGAAGTTAATAGTAAAAGATACTAGATACTGAAGTAAAAGTACCTCAACACTGTAATCAGGTACACTACTGAAGTAAAAGTACCTCAACACTGTAATCAGGTACACTACTGAAGTAAAAGTACCTCTCACAGGTTTAGATCTAGTGTCCTTCCTGCTTCTTTTACTGTATTTTCTGTATTTGTATTTGTGTATTTAAATGAATGCTAATAATAAGTTTGAGGTTTGTTGTTCAAATACCGAATTAATCATTTCCATATCTCATAAAGATATAAATATTCATAAATATTTAAAAGCTCTGATCCCAGTCCTTCTCTACCAGTAATAACTAAAATAATAACAAATCATCACCATATTAAAATAATGGAATAACTTATTGTTTAGAGGTTTTGGTAAAACACAAAAAACTATAATATATTTCTTAATCCTTTCAATACATGATATTATATACATATATATATATATATATATATATATATATATATATATATATATATATATATATATATATATATATATATATATATATATATATATATATATATATATATATATATATATATATAGTAAATTCATTATTAATAATATGATAACATATAATGACTGACTGTGTATATATTATTAATATATATTAGGTAGGTACATATATATATATATTTCCTGTAGGTGTTTATATTTCCTGTAGATGATATTTACACTCACCGTCCACTTTATTAGGTACACCATGCTAGTAACGGGTTGGACCCCTTTTGCCTTCAGAACTGCGTCAATTCTTGGTGGCATAGATTCAACAAGGTGCTGGAAGCATTCCTCAGAGAGTTTGGTCCATATTGACATGATGGCATCACACAGTTGGTGCAGATTTGTCGGCTGCACATCCATGATGCGAATCTCCCGTTCCACCACATCCCAAAGATGCTCTATTGGATTGAGATCTGGTGACTGTGGAGGCCATTTGAGTACAGTGAACTCATTGTCATGTTCAAGAAACCAGTCTGAGATGATTCCAGCTTTATGACATGGCGCATTATCATGCTGAAAGTAGCATCAGAAGTTGGGTACATTGTGGTCATAAAGGGATGGACATGGTCAGCAACAATACTCAGGTAGGCTGTGGTGTTGCAACGATGCTCAATTGGTACCAAGGGGCCCAGAGAGTGCCAAGAAAATATTCCCCACATCATTCCACCACCACCACCAGCCTGAACCGTTGATCCAAGGCAGGATGGATCCATGCTTTCATGTTGTTGACGCCAAATTCTGACCCTACCATCCGAATGTCGCAGCAGAAATCGAGACTCATCAGACCAGGCAACGTTTTTCCAATCTTCTATTGTCCAATTTCGATGAGCTTGTGCAAATTGTAGCCTCAGTTTCCTGTTCTTAGCTGAAAGGAGTGGCACCCGGCGTGGTCTTCTGCTGCTGTAGCCCATCTGCCTCAAAGTTCAACGTACTGTGTGTTCAGAGATGCTCTTCTGCCTACCTTGGTTGTAACGGGTGGTTATTTGAGTCACTGTTGCCTTTCTATCAGCTCCAACCAGTCTGGCCATTCTCCTCTGACCTCTGGCATCAACAAGACATTTCCGCCCACAGAACTGCCGCTCGCTGGATATTTTTTCTTTTTTGGACCATTCTCTGTAAACCCTAGAGATGGTTGTGTGTGAAAATCCCAGTAGATCAGCAGTTTTTGAAATACTCAGACCAGCCCTTCTGGCACCAACAACCATGCCACGTTCAAAGTGACTCAAATCACCTTTCTTCCCCATACTGATGCTCGGTTTGAACTGCAGGAGATTGTCTTGACCATGTCTACATGCCTAAATGCACTGAGTTACCGCCATGTGATTGGCTGAGAAATTAAGTGTTAACGAGCAGTTGGCAGGTGTACCTAATAAAGTGGCCAGTGAGTGTAGATTTAGGTGATACTTCTGGTTCGTGTCTCACCTCTCAGCAGCAGTTCAGTCTCAGCTATTTCTCTCATCTTGTGGTCCAGTTTTCTGATGGTCTGGACCAGAGGAGCCAGCTGGTTGACTCTGGTCCTGTTGGTCTTCTCCCCTCCTGCTCTTCCTGCTCCTCCTCCTCTGTTACCAGCGTCCAGACGCTCCTCGTACTCAATCTCCAGCTTCTTCAGATGTTCCTGCAGTGATCTCCTGGTGAACAGCTGGTCCAGAGTCAGCAGTTTAGCCATCAGAGGAGCAGCAGCGTGGAGGTTTCTGGTGGTTTGGCCTGGTTTCTGGCCCCCTGACCCTGACAATAACCCTGACCCTAACACTGACCCTAACCCTGACCCGGACCCTCCACAGAGACATGTCCTGACTTCCTGTCCAGTTCTCCTGATATTAGCAGAACGTGGAGGCAGCAACAGACTAAACATACACAGATTTACAGCTTTTCTATGAGCCATTGCAGCCGAATATTAATAAGTAAGGAATGAATCTTTGACCAAACTTCATCTAAGCTTGTCATCATTTGATATATTCCAATTTTTCAGCATATTCCTCAATAACTAAAGCTAAAAACAACATTCTGTGAACAACAACTACAATAACTACAATATCAACAACAACTACAATATCAACAATAACAACAATAACTACATCATCAACAATAAACAGACCGTACAACTGAACCTAAAGCTTCTCCTGATCCAGTCAAACGCTGGATTTAAAGCCATAAAATGCAGAAATGGCACGTGTAGCAGAGTAAACTCGGTCTTTTTTTTATCTATCTGCGTCTATCTGAGGATCTTTAAGTCACCTGGTGAGGCCGTAAACGTGTTCCTGCTGCCGGAAACATCGGGGTCCAGTTAAATATGTACGTCTCTGTCGCGACTCGTTCTAAAGACTCGAGAAAGAGTGAAGCTAAAGCTTGTTGGATAAATGTTCCTCCTCCACCACGTCTCTGACGGCGCCGCCATGAAACGGACACGCATGCGCAGACACGCATGACAGTTTGCTGTTAAAATCAGACACAGCGCCACCCCTGGCCTGGAGGGTGAAAAACATCAAACATTAGAATAATAATATATTTGATACGGGAATACCAGATGATATCTATATTATATTTTACATACTATTATATATTCTATTTAAATCATTTTGAAAGAGCCACTGAAACTTAAAACTGATGTTGAAATGCTCAATATTCAAATGATAAATTATTGCATCATTAAATATATATCCTCTCCCCATCATAACAATATTTGTTCATTCTTTAAATCCCCAAACTGGGAAACTTGTTTTTTTCATGTGTTTCATATGTTTTTACTGCTGCAAATGTATTCAACAACACAATGAACCAAAAATTCACTCATTTTATCATGTTATATGTTCCAGAAAGACAACAGAGAACTGAAACTCTGACTCAGTCTCCATGGTAACAGACTCAGTCTCCACGGTAACAGGCTCCATGAACATCAGCTGCTGCTAACAGTTTTCTACCTGTCTCCTCCCTCATGAAGAAGCTCTTCAACATGGATCGTCATTAATTATAATTAATAAAATAATCTGATAGAACCTTCAGAGACTGGATATTCGGTCAGTTATTTACTGATGAATTACTGATGAACGTGTCAGGTTCTTGTCCAGGTGACTGGCCTGAGTTGCCGTACGTCTGTGACATAGTTGCCGCTGTTCAGAGTTGAAGTATGGAGAGGGAAAAATAAAGAAGCGGTGGCTACGAATCCACTTTCTCATATCCTGTCCCGTTCATTGTTTTATTACTAATATGTATAGTATAGGTGAACCACTACGCTCGGCTACATTGGTGGCAGTGGTGTTTTTATGTACGTACCGCTGTGTTAGAGACTGTTAAGTATGGCGCCGTGACTTGTATATTTTCATTTAGCTGCACCAGTATATTTAGCTACGTTGTGGACATGTGGCGCGGAGACGAGGACCCTTTTAAACCCACAAGGTGCTGTTTGAAGGAGAATCACACGGTGGAGATGTAAGAATTAGTGATGGGTAGATGAGGCGTCATGAAGCGTTTTGACACATTGCCAAACTGTATTGATACTGTGTCGATACTGTGTCGCTGAATACTGACACCTACTGGACCTTAAAAATCCCTACAGGCAACCTAGTTGACACTCAGCTGACATTGATTTGATGAGCTAGTATATACAATAATATAATTCAAGTAATTGTATTATTTCATATCTTCATTAACATTTAAAATATCTGATCATTTTGATAGTCAATAAATAATGTGAACATGTATCATAATGTTAAAATTTGAGTGAACATGTGAATGAGGATGCTTGTGGACTGGGATTTTTTTTTTTTACAAATTTTTATTCAAAAAAATAAGTTTTTCCAATGTTTTATAGTTTAGTCTGTTGTGCTTCTATGAAATCACTTCTCCGGCAGTCGAAAACACCCGCTCACACGGCACAGATGAGGCTGGAGTACAGAGGAACTCTAATGCCAACTGGCAGAGGTTTGGATAAATTGGTTTCTGGTTCTCCCAGTATCTCAATGGATCCTGGGGCCTTGCAACATTTCCCTACTATATAATAGATACCGTATTTTCCAGACTATAAGTCACATTTTTTTCATAGTTAGTCCGGGGGTGCGACTTATACTCTGGAGCGTCCTATGTGTTATTATTAACACATTATTACCGGTGTATCATTTCACATGTTATTTTCACGATAACCGCAAAAACCGATAGACAAAAACAACTTCTTCAGTAAACCTTCTTACAATGATCATACAGCGCCACCCACTGGATAAACAATCAATTGCCCCCCTAATTCCTAAAAAATGAGGTAAAGAATAAATTAATATGAATTAATTATCAATAAAGCTACTGTGAGTAAGTTGTAGAATGGCTGTATACCTGAGTTTATCCTGGGTGTATCTGTCACTTCATTTTCATGCCTGGCCCTATAATGCCTCAGCATTGAGGAGGTAGATTTGTTTAAATATGACAGCTCTGTTGAACAAATGCAACATTTAACCTGCAGAAAAAATATCAATTGTGAACGAAGAGTCACTTTGAAATGAATTTGAATTCAGATAGGTTAGATTAAGTGGAAACTCTGAGAGGAACAGGATGAAACAAGGAAAACAAATTATTTAATATTATTTGCCGATACGACATCAAAGTGGTCCCACACGGCGGAAACCTTTCTTTTTGATTGAGGCTCCATAATTCTTGATGCGCTATTACGAGATTCAGTTGGCAGATACGTCCCATGACAGATTCGCTGCCTTATAAACAGTTTGGCGCGTCAGCGTGTGTTCGAAAACAGTTTCGGTATCGGTCACGTGACTTTGTTAAAGCGATACACGCACCGACACGGGGTTTCGCTCTATGAGCTCGACGCATGCGCCGACGCATCGGTGTTGCCGGACCCATCACTAGTCAGAATTGACCTGCCCGCCCCTTTCTCTGGTGACAGGAGCCAGAGCTTCCTCAGCTGGGCGAGGCGGCTGGAAGTAGCCGTCAGCGCGACGGCGGGAGGCGGCCGTAACGAGCTGGCGAGGATCCTTCCAACGCGTCATAACAAGTCAGCCTTCCTGCTATGGGACAGCCTTCCTGCTATGGAAATGCTTTCCTGGAGCTACGAAATCCAATTATAGTGCAGTGAAAGAGAGACTGGGAGCAGCTTTTGGACAGAGACAGTTAATGGACCGCTTCAGAGCCAGCCTGTCGGCTCGACTGCACGCTCCAGCAGAGAGCTTGGAAGTGTTCGCTGCTGACGTGAGCCGGCTGGTCCCGGAGGCATTCCCGGATTACGGTGACATCGCACAGAGAGAGAAGTTTCGGCGCGACAGACCTGGAGGACCTGTGAGAATGCCAGGGTGGCCCTACAGAGAGACTGTGCAAGTACATGTGCAGCTGCCTACACTGGAGGGGGGCCGTCCGTGCAGTGTGTGTCAGTTTCCGACAGCTTCCAGAGAGCTATTGAGAAGTTAACTGAGGAGATGCATGCAATGAAAGGAGAAATGAAAGAGATGGGTGAGGAAAATCGGAGACTGAGATCGTGGAATGTGAACCTGCCTGATGGGGGCAGAGGCCCCACTCGCCCTCGGGGGGACACTGGAACTGGAACTGCAACTGTGGAGAGAGGGGGTGCCAGTTGAGATTCAACAGTGAGGGTTACCGTGGCCGCTTCCCCGATCATGAGCAGTTCTTGTCTCAAGGTGTCTTCCTGTAATGGGGCTATGGATCGGACCCCACAGGGGTGCCCCCCACCGTTAAGCCCTCTGAAGGCAGGAGTCCTTGTCCGAGCTGGCATACCCGACATGAGGAAGAGCCCAAGAGGTGTGGTGTGCATTTCTTGCCACGACCGCAGCATGAGAATGACAACCATCAGGGAAACGGAATTTTACCCAGTGGCACGGACTGACATTTTAGTGCCCCCCTGTGCCCCCATCAACGTTACAGCCACCCCAACAACTCCTGAGGGCCCTGTCTCCTTGGAGGAGTCTCCTATCTCTGCGGAGCAGAGGGCAGAGCTGACTGATCTGCTGCAGAAGTTCACTGATGTTTTCAACTTGTCAGGCAAGAACACAGGTAAGTGCACACAAGTTAAACATCACATCCGAACTGGAGGTCACAACCCCATCAAGCAGCACGCTTATCGTGCATCACCTGAGAAATGCACAGAGATTGAGCGTCAAGTGAGGGAGCTGCTGGCTGATGGAGTGGTGGAGGAGAGTTGCAGTCTCTGGGCATCCCCGGTAGTGCTGGTGAGGAAGAAAGGGTGGAGGTTCTGCATCGACTATGGCTGTCTCAATGCAGTGACCATTAAAGACTCCCACTCCCTTCCATGAGTCAATGACAGCCTTGATGCACTAGCTGGGTCAGTCTGGTTCAGCACCCTTGATTTTTTGGCTACTGGCAGGTCGAGGTAGCTGAAGTGGACCGGGAGAAGACGGCCTTCACTACCAGCAGAGGCTTTTAGAGGCTTCACTATGATCAACAGGTTTTACAAGCTGTAGGGCTTCAAGTGGACTGAATCCCCCCCACACACACACTCACTGATACCCTGAACCCCCCAAACACACACCACCCCCCCAGCTGGACAACAACCAAGGACAAGGTTTAAACTGATTTAAGGACATGTCTGAATTACTTTAAACAGCACTGGATTGGAGACATTGAAGCACCTTTTACTGAACCTCTGAAATTATTTGGTTATTAATGCTGTGAAATACTGTTTTTAAATATGTGATTGAAAAAATATTTTTGCATAGATAACATTTTTTAGTAATCATTTAATCACCATTTTCTTTAAATGTAATGTCAATGATGAAGCAATTTAATTTCAGACTGAATGTAAATGTGGAGTGAAATGACAATAAAGTGAACTTTGAATGTTAAATATAATGTCTGAGGATTTTAATAATATACATAGATGTACTCTGAAGGTTTTAGGTTGTTATACATGTATATTAATACATTATATATAGATATTTTATGTAACTGACAAATACAAGAATAAATTAAATAATCTAAATAAAATAATGTATTAAGGATGTAGAGCTACATATCAAAGACATCGCATCTCATAAGAATCCTCAATGCTGATGTTAGAAAATATTTTTACTTAGAGGATAAAATTCAGAATTTTTGAGTTAGAAGCAGTGGGTCTGTGTCAGTGATGTCATCATCACCATGGAAACACCACAGCTTGGTGGCTAAGCTGATTTCTCTATCAGGCTGAAAGCTGATTGGTCAATAGCTTTTCATCAATGACTTTGGATCTAAAGTCAAAATCAAACTGTAGTATTAATAAAGAGGACCCCAGCATCCTATCCATGGTATCACGACATATCAAACTGCAGCAAGGACCCCCGACAGCCCCAGAGCCCAGACCCAACTCACACAATTTCCACGGGAATTGTCTAGTTTAGATTGTTGTTGTGTTTTTACTTTTGTGTTTTTATGAATAAATGTTTAGAGAAATCTATGCTGCCAGTTTAATGTTGTACAATGATGAATTATACCAACCTCTACTTTAGACTCTGAATCCTTCAACCATTAATGGCTGTTAAAACCATGACCCTGGTTTATATTAAGTGAATTGTTAATCAGTCTTCCAATTAATGGTTTATTATCATTTATGAGACTGAATCAGAGAATTGACTCTTTTCCTCCCAACCGAGAGGTGCCCATATATAAATAATTATTTTACATTATTATTAATTCTTTCTGATAGTCAATTCCACCTGAACAATTAGTGTAACACACTACAATTTTATTGCGTTGCTCTGTGTGAGACTAAATGAAATCAAATCATTTAATTTGTATCACTGTCCAAGTCCTGTAGAAAGTCTAGTAGCTTTAAAGTGAGCCAGAAGGAGGCTGTAACAACACGACCACATCTGGAACCAGACATGTCACGTTCTCTTCTCCTCCATCCACCCACTTAGTACTGGCAGAAGGAAGGTGTTTAGTGTCCATGTAGACAGGGGTCAATAGGTCAGCTAGTAGAAAAACTACAGCTGACCTCTGACCTGCTTCCTTACCTGCTGCTCCTCCTCCTCATGAATCTGGATAATCTGGATAGTCTGAAATAAAAAAAAAAAACACAAGTAGAGGAAATTAATGAATGAAAGAACATAACATGTACTATACGTGTACTCTACGTGTACTATATGTGTACTCTACATGTACTATACGTGTACTATACGTGTACTCTACATGTACTATACATGTACTATACATGTACTATACGTGTACTACACATATACTATATGTGTACTATACATGTACTATATGTATACTATACATGTACTATATATGTTGTTGTGCCCACAAAGGTGATAAACATCTTCAGCCAGAAGCCTGGCTGAGCCTGGAACTTGTGACCCTTCCCCCGACAGGAAACCCTGTTTCATACCTTCAGGGAATGTCACCAGAGGTAAAAAGGCACCAGGCTTTTGCCCTCTCTCGCTCTCTTAGCCTCTCGAGCTCTCTTAGGCTCTCGCTCTCACTCCAGACTCTCTTCAACTCACAAGCTCCAAACTCTCTCCCGGGCTCCTGCTCATCAGCAGAGCACCGCTCTGTAGCAGGAGAAGCTGCAGGACAGAAGCCTTCAGCAGCTTCTCTGCTCTAAAAGGGATTATCCAGCTGCTTTCAGCGTCTCACGGACCTGCAAGTGACCAAGGACTCAACGACGTCCAGCCAGCAGCACTGAAGAAACTCAGGCCTGGTTCTACAACCAGACAAGGATTAACAAAGAGCAACGTGACCTACACAACGGATCTACTCCTCAATGAACACCACAGCTGCAACAACATCTGCAGCTACTCAAGGAAGCAGAACCAGAGAGCAACCCTTCTTCTTCCTTTCCACTGGTAACATGACTTGGGCAGAACAGAACATTAACACGGTTAAACCAGACTGTTGAACTTTGTTAATGTGATGAGATCATAGGCTAAAGTTCACTGTGTTTTAGGTTTGTAAGAAGGTTTAGTTTGATGTTAGTGTCCCAACCTGCATGATACTAACCATTCTTTAACATGATACCTTGAAACACACACAAAGTGACATTAAGCCTTGTTGTGCATGTAGGGGCTATAAATAGTTATTAGTAGTAATTAATAATTATCAAAGATGATTATTAATTATAAAAATATTAATTTAATTTATTAATTAAAAATTAATAAATTAAAAACGGGTCACCACTGGATGAACCGGACTAATAACTATAATGATCAGTCTCAAAAATTATTACCTTATAATTAGCTTTATGTTAGAACATAAGTTAATAGAAGGTATAAAAAGGGAAGGTGTGAATCCGTACACTAGCCCAATCAACCAGCTGTTTGTGACAATACATGGACAAAATACAAGGAGGCTTCTCTTTAAATCCACAAAAGAGTTTATTTACAAACAGTAAACACCTTACAATTTATACTGTTGTCAATATCCTCAGGTAACTATAACTAAATGAGTATGGTAACTACAAAGACAGAATAAGATAAGTATAACAGAGACAAACTAAGTAAACAGTGTAAATAGACAAAACCAAGCCAACAGCAGGGGGTTGTATGTGTAGGTGTGTGTGTGTGTGTGTGTGTGTGAGTGGGCGTGTGTGTGAGTGAGTGCTAGCATGTGTGAGGTCGCAAAATGGCGGCTACGCTGGGACAAAGTGGGACTCTCAAGATGGCGGCTACGCCAGGAACGGGTGTTACGCCACTAGTGGTCACACTGTGACAATACACCCACGGATACTGGTGTGTGAGACAAGATGGCGACTTGTCCACGTCACGTAATCCGGAGCAAAGAAAAGCACGGGGGCGTGCGTAGTGTGGTGCGTGTATGTGTTAATGTAAGTGTGCAAGTGTTCGTAGTAAGCGAGAGGATGGAGAGCAAAGAGGAGAGAGAGAGAGAGAGGATGAGAGTGAGAGAGCGAGCGGGGAAGAGAGGGAGAGAGAGAGAAAGAAGAGAGAGCGAGCGAGCGGACTCGGCGCTCAATCAGCTGATCACAGTAACAGAATAAACAGCGTAACGGACGCGGCGATCCGTACAAAAACAACAAGTGAAAACACTAATAAAAACAATAACTAATATTCACTGCCCAGAAGATAACCTCTTACTGTGACGCAGGCTGTAGTTGTGGTGGTCCGGAGTTTGTCGATCCGGGCTTTGTTGGTCCGGAGCTGCAGCACGTCCTTTGCTGACAGTCCGGGGCTAGCAGCACGCTAGTATCCTCTCACAGTCCGTGGCTCGGAGGGAGAGGGTCGCGACAGGGGCGAAAGGAGGGAAACGTTGTGTCTCAAGTGTCCTTTCATAGGCGGGCGTCGCCTACATCCGCGGGAAACAGTTTGATCCGGGGGGTGACCGTCGATCAATCAGGTAGAAGAAGGTCTCGGCCAGCGAGGATTTCTTCTTACAGGCCTTCTGGAAATGCACGCGGTAACTATTCGCTCGGCTGCTGCTCGGTGGGGGCAGGCGGGTTGAGCGAGAGTTGTGTGCTTCCGTTCGTCGCGCCCGTCAGCGCGACTGGAAAGAGCGCAGTTTGCAGGTCCTCCATGCATTTATAGCCTTCGTGTCGTCACCGCCCAGTGACGCACTACAGCCAATCAGAGTCCGCTTTCTGTGGGACCCCTGCTGGGATTACCTGTGACGTAGTTGCTGGATCCAACGGAAACACGGGTGGCGCTGTTGAGTACCACCCGGGGCTCCTTTGTTTAGGGACACGTGGCAAAGGGGTTTCCTCAGGAACTCAAATCAGGCTTCAGGCTTGCCTGCAGGCCTGAAATTCCTCAGGGCGAGGCACAACATATCCCCCCTTTGATCGGAGGAGTGGGATGTGGGTCACAGTCCTTTGATCAACAGAAGGGTCGAGCAATCCTGAGAATCTTTATGGAGAAAAAGAGTAATCCAACAGTTTATAGTTCATAGTTCATATGAAAAGGTACAGTAGAGGTTATCTCTGGCAGTGAACAGAGGCTACTTCTGGGCAGATTTCTAATCTAAACTAGCAATTCTACACATGTACAAACACACAATATAACAACAGCTTTGCCGCTTGAAATGTTTGCTCAGAAAGGAAAAAAAAGAAAAAGAAGAGGAAAGAAAAGAGGAGGGAGCTGTTATGATGAGGTGGTTGACCCCTGGAGTGGAATGGAGTCAACCCGAGTGTTGGTGACAGACCCGTGTGTAAAACGTGGTTGCACTAGGCAGATGGAGTCAAGCTTTGCTTGTAACCTTTGGATATGTCTGTACATGAGGTGTGCGATGACTGCCGTGATGACCCAGCCACCGAGGAGGAGCCCGAGGGCAGATAAACTGACATGGCTTTCTTGGTAACGATTGTGCACGAGATTACCAAACTGGGTGGTTATCCCAGTTGGTTTAAGGCTTAATTTAACCAATTTTGTCCCTTCAGTCAGGAGCTGCTGCTGTAGGGAGTCAGTTATCATGATATTATGACCCAGAAATGCGTCCATAATCTCAATCTCAACATTGTGTCTGTCAGATTCAAGATGATGGAGGACGACGTCACCAATATGGGCGGTGGCTCCTTTGGGGACCGTCAGGAACACCATCTGATTTGGTAGGGTCAGTCTGGTGTGTCTGTGTCATGGCGGTCATATGAGATCAGGATGTCAGTGGCAGGGGTGCTTACAAGCCATCGATTACCTGCTCGTTCTACTTTGGTCTCCATGTCCTCGTCTTTTACAGACATGCTGGCTTGGCATTTTTGCTCAGGGGATTCGGCCCTCAAGCCGCAGAGGTAATTGGTGACATCTCTAATAAAGGGGTTGCTGGGGCAGACCCAATGGATGTCCCTAGTTTTCGTGCACATTTTTAAGTTGGGGACAAGATAGAGCGAGGGGTGATCGTTGTGATAGGCAAGTAAGGGTGGTGTTTTGATGTGAATGTGTGTATTGGCTTTCCAAAACCCAACATTCAGCACTGCCTTCAACCTGTATATGTTCGGTCTCTCGATGATGGGCAGGTTGAGAATGAATCCTATCTCTAGTTTCTGCGGGTCTACTGAAATTGGTATTGCACTGCCAAGACTATACGCTAGGTGTATCTGAGAAGGCGGTAGCAGATCTTAACATTTCCTCAGACGATCCCTGACAGTCTTTACAGCATGCAACGTGTTATTGAGGAGGGTGGAATGGAGATTTACAGGTCAGGTATGATTAGTTAGGGTTTAACGCATGCTGTTGTGAGTGGGTAGAGCATGCGGTTACTTGACTGTTACGGTGTTATGTCTTCTTCCCTTGGGGGTGGAGTTGGTTCCACCCTTTCAGGGAGGGAGACTGGGAGAATGGGTTTTATTTGGTTCGAGGGAACTCATCTGTAAGTTGGTGCTGGTGGTGGCGAGTTTCTTACCTCGCCTGTCTGTGGGTGATGCATTTACCACGCAGGATCGTTGTACTCAACACGACTCAACCAACGGGAATCCGTAAGAGTGCAGACTGTGTGGATGTCGGTGACTCCAAAGTCATGAGTGTCTTTGGAGACAATGTGCTGGAAGTCGTGGAACAACTTCCGAAGCGCATCTCTCTGACTGTCAGTAGTGCGTCAGCTTTGGCTAACTGTTCGTCGATTTCCGACTCAAAACCAGAGGCCGTCTCCTCCGGTGGGGAGGGGGCTCCAGTATCACCTGCAGGTGTTACCTCTTCTGTCTGAGTCTGGATAGCATATACGACCAGGTCGTCTCTGCCATCCAAGGTGGCATTGCAGATCGCCCCATCCTGCAATGCCTCATGACAGACCACAGAGATCATTTTGGTCAGGAAGGTGCGAAACCCCCCTGTGGCAGTCTCGCTGCCCCCGTGGGTTCCCCGGCACCGAACAGACGCACAACAAGTCCAGTCTTTTGTGTTGAACGGGTTTTCCCGTGCTTTATTTGCACACTCACGAACACGAACACAAACACACACGTACACATACACCCGATGCCCATATGCAGCCGCCGGCTCCGCTCCGTGACTTTCTGCTCGCGGGTCCAGCCTGCTACTGTTCTTAAAGAGATGGTGAGAGTAATTAGCGCACCTGTACACACTGCTCAATTACTCTCACCTGGCGCCGCTCCCCTGAGCCCTCTCCACACCTCTCTCCTGCAGCCGATGCGCCACGCCCCCTCCACATACCTCCACCGCCCGACTTAGGCCGGGGAGCCGTCCGGCCTAACCTACTCCCCCCCCCCCGCCTCCCCATGGGAGCGGGAAAGGAAGTCGGCCACGGCCATCTGCGCCCCCGGCCTATGGATCACTGTGAATTTAAAAGGCTGTAAAGCTAGATACCACCGAGTGATCCGGGCGTTGGCATCCTTCATGCGGTGGAGCCATTGAAGGGGAGCGTGGTCCGAGCAGAGGGTGAATGGGCGCCCCAGCAGGTAGTACCGCAGAGCATCGACCGCCCACCGGATGGCCAGGCACTCCCTCTCCACCGTGCTGTACCTGGCCTCCCTCTCCGACAACTTGCGGCTGATGTAAAGCACTGGGCGGTCGACGCCCCGCACCCGCTGGGACAGAACGGCCCCCAGCCCCCTGCCCGACGCATCAGTCTGCAAGACAAAAGGGAGAGAGAAGTTAGGTGTGTGGAGAAGAGGCTCCCCACAGAGGGCCTGCTTTACCCTCTCAAACGACACCTGGCACTGCTCCGTCCACTGGACCGGATCTGAAGCACCCTTTCGGGTGAGGTCGGTTAAAGGGCTGGTCAGCTCCGCGAAGTTGGGGATAAATCGCCGGTAATAGCCGGCCAGCCCCAAAAACCGCCGCACCTCTTTTTTGGTCTTGGGCCTTGGGCAGGCTGCAATCGCTGCTGTCTTGTCAACCTGTGGACGCACCTGCCCGCCGCCCAAGTGGTACCCCAGATACCGTACCTCCCTCCGTCCAACTTCACACTTCTTTGGGTTGGCCGTAAGCCCCGCCTGCCTCAGTGACTCGAGCACCGCAGCCACCTGCCGCACATGCTCCGCCCAGGTGTTACTGTGGATGATGACATCATCCAGGTAGGCGGCAGCATATGCGGCATGGGGGCGCAGCACCCGGTCCATGAGGCGTTGAAAAGTGGCTGGGGCCCCAAACAACCCAAACGGAAGTGTGACAAATTGGTACAAACCGTACGGAGTAGAGAAGGCTGTTTTCTCCTTGGACTCTGGAGACAAGGGAATCTGCCAGTAGCCCTTGGTCAAATCCGGCGTCGTGAAAAAGCGAGCAGGGCCCAGGCGATCCAGGAGTTCGTCGACCCGGGGCATTGGATAGGCGTCAAACTGTGAAACATCATTCACCTTGCGATAGTCCACACAGAACCGGATAGACCCATCTTTCTTGGTTACAAGAACGATGGGGCTACACCAGGCACTGTTGGACTCTTCTATTACACCCATCTCCAACATAGCTTTCAATTCAGCCTGAACCACTTTTCTCTTGTGTTCAGGTAGCCGATAGGGCCGCGAACGCACCGTCACCCCTGGGTGAGTCTCGATACGGTGTTGAATAAGGCTTGTGCGTCCTGGCAGGGGGGAAAACACATCAGCGTAACGCTGCTGCAACCTGGCAATGTCTGCTCCCTGGGACGGTGAGAGATGGTCTTCACAACGGAGCGGGGCAGGATTGGTCGATTTTGGTACCTCGGGCCCCAACTCATCTCTCTCTCTAATTGTCGTCACCAGGGAAACAGGCTCCGCCTCTCTCCACGCTTTAAGGAGGTTGAGGTGATAAATCTGTGTTGCCCCTCCCCTGTCAGATCGCACAAGCTCGTAATCAACGTCACCCACTCGCCGTGTGACCACAAAGGGTCCTTGCCACTTGGCGAGTAATTTGGAGTTGGAAGATGGGAGCAATACAAGCACTTTATCTCCCGGTGAAAATTGTCTCAGCCTCGATCCTCTGTTGTACAGCCGCTGCTGACGTTCCTGGGCCCGGAGCAAATTCTCACGTGATAACTGCCCTAGTGTGTGGAGTTTTGCTCTCAGGTCCAGGACGTATTGAACTTCATTCTTACTTGGGCTCGGACCGTCCTCCCAGCTTTCTTTAACCAGGTCCAGAACCCCCCGTGGTTTCCTGCCGAACAGCAGCTCAAAGGGAGAAAATCCCGTTGAGGCCTGGGGTACCTCGCGCACTGCAAACAACAGAGGATGTAGCCATTTATCCCAATTATGATTATCATCGTGCACAAACTTACGGATCATGGACTTCAAGGTCTTATTCAGGCGCTCCACGAGGCCGTCCGTCTGAGGGTGGTAGATGCTGGTTCGAATAGCCTTGATGCCCAATAACCCGTACAGTTCTCTCAGTGTTCGTGACATAAACTGGGTGCCCTGGTCAGTCAGGATCTCTTTCGGGATCCCGACTCGGGAGATAACTTGAAACAGCGCTTGCGCCACACTCTTTGCAGAGATGGTGCGCAGCGGCACTGCCTCGGGATATCGCGTTGCGTAATCCACCAGGACTAACACAAAGCGATATCCCCGTGCACTCCGGTGAAATGGCCCGATGAGGTCCATCCCAACGCGTTCAAATGGGACCTCCATCAGTGGTAGCGGGCGCAATGGCGCTCTCGGGACGGCCGGTGGGTTTACTAACTGGCATTCGGGGCAAGACGCGCACCAGCGGCGCACGTCTGCCCGAATGCCTGGCCAATAGAATCGGGCCATTATCCGGTTCAGTGTTTTATCATACCCCAGGTGTCCAGCCATCGGGTTGTAATGAGCCGCCTGGAAAACTATTTCCCGACGGCTTTTCGGGACCAACAACTGGGTTATTATGTCGCCTGTCTGAGTGTCACGACTCACTCTGTATAATCTGTCCCTGCGCAAAGAAAAATGTGGATATGATAGCGCTGCGTCAGGGCGCACCATGTGACCATCAATTCGTATCACTTGGTCAAAGGCAAAGCGCAGAGTATCGTCACGAGACTGCTCGAGTGGAAAATCTTCCATGGAGTCAAACACGGGAACCTGCGGAGCCTCCGGTGGAGGCACCGCCGGTTCCCCCTCCCCGTCTGCAGCGTCGGACAACCTCGCGTCGCCGCTAAGCACAGCGCACATATCCCCTGTCCCTGTCGGTCGCGAGCGCACCCCCACACATTGCCCCACTAGTTTATCAAACCCCGGCCAATCTGTGCCCAAGATCAGAGGATGCGCCAGGCGGGAACTAACCGCAGCCTTCACACTATGTTTTTTTCCCTTATAGCGAATTTCCACCGGCACCACAGGATATCTGTGAATATCCCCATGCACACACCTGATATCCACCCATCCTGCCTCTAACAGTGCCCCGGGTCGAATCAGGTTCTGGTGGACTATAGACTGCATGCAGCCGGAGTCCACCATTGCCTGATGTGTACCCCCCTGAATCCTTACCGGAACGCTGTACGTCTCTCCCGGACCGGGGGAGGGTGCCGGGGGGCCGACAACCCGGATCACCTGCCCAACCTCCATTAGCGGACACTCGTGGCGGAAATGTCCGGGCTGCCCGCACCTCCAGCACTCCTGCCCTGCCGCTTGAGGGACCCTCTGTGGGCTAGGAGCAGCGCCCGTAGCAGCTGGACCCTGTGGTGGAAGAACAGAGGGGACGTTAGTGCGAGGGACAGGGGTGGGGCGGGTGGATGTTTCGGGAGGGGGACCGGGTACTGCCGCGGGTCTCCTGCGCGGTGCCGGCCTGGGACGGCCGGCGGACACTGGTCGCGCCTCTGCTGTCTGGCCCCGGGAGAGGACGGCCAGGTGGTCCTCCGCGAGAGCGACGGCCGTCGCCAGGTCGGCGGGGCGGTGGCAGCGCACCCATTCCAGGGTTCCCGCCGGCAGCCCCTCCACGAACTGCTCCAGGATCATCTGGTCCATTATCCGTCCCTCGCCTGCGGTCTCCCCCGGCTGCAGCCATCTGTGGGCCGCGTCCCCCAGCTGCTGGGCGTGGACGAAGGGGCGGTCGGTGGGCCCCAGCCTGGCCCCTCGGAACCTCCGCCGGTGGTCCTCCGCCGAATACCCTAGCCGGTCGAGGACAGCCCTTTTCACTGCCCGGTATTGTCCCCGAGAGGAGGCAGGCAGGCCGAGCGCCGCTGTCTGCGCGTCCCCCGCCAGCAGCGGCAGCAGGCGCACGGCCCACTCTGCCTCCGGCCACCCGCACGCCGCTGCCGTCACCTCGAATGCCTCCAGGAAGGATTGGGCGTCGTCCCCCACGGTCATCCGCTGCATCGTCACGCCGGAGAGCGGGGGACTCGGTGATGCTGTCCCCGACCGAGCTAGCATAGCCTGCAGCAGCTGCGTCTGCCCCTCGATCTGCCGCTGCAGCGCCGAGAGTTGCTGTCTGCTGGCCGCTGCCTGGTCCCGGCTCATCGCGGCGACCTCCGCCACGATCTGGGCCAGCGCTGTAACTGGC
The DNA here is from genome assembly GCA_030544235.1 of Lepturacanthus savala. NCBI lineage: Eukaryota > Metazoa > Chordata > Actinopteri > Scombriformes > Trichiuridae > Lepturacanthus > Lepturacanthus savala. Next base: position 32,427,254 of record CM060478.1, read on the forward strand.
TGCACCTGCTGTGGATCAGTCATGTTCACTGTGCCGGGTTCAGTTGGGCGCCAAATGTGGCAGTCTCGCTGCCCCCGTGGGTTCCCCGGCACCGAACAGACGCACAACAAGTCCAGTCTTTTGTGTTGAACGGGTTTTCCCGTGCTTTATTTGCACACTCACGAACACGAACACAAACACACACGTACACATACACCCGATGCCCATATGCAGCCGCCGGCTCCGCTCCGTGACTTTCTGCTCGCGGGTCCAGCCTGCTACTGTTCTTAAAGAGATGGTGAGAGTAATTAGCGCACCTGTACACACTGCTCAATTACTCTCACCTGGCGCCGCTCCCCTGAGCCCTCTCCACACCTCTCTCCTGCAGCCGATGCGCCACGCCCCCTCCACACCCCCTTCCCTACAGTCATCTCTGTTCAAGGACAAGGGCAATTCCCTGATGACTGGAATTGTCAGTTCAAAATCGTGGGAGGAGTGGTCGATTAACATCCCCAACGGTTGGCGTGCAGTCACATGTATTGGGGCATACATTAGGTTCTGGACAAGCAGATAGGCTGAGCGGTGGTTCAACTCAAGCAGCATGCCGCTGAGTGTCAATCCAAGTTTCCCGAAGTGAGGCAAGGGATGGAAAAATGCCTGTGGACTGGGAATCTGCTGTCCTTTACGAACAATGATTCGCACGGGAGCTCCGACCGTTCGTGCGGGGATAATTTGGTCGACTTCACTTACCACTTGACAGGCTTGTGGTATCGTCTGTCCCGATGCCATGTGCTCTGGCTCAAGGGATGGAGGCCTGAGACCACAAGACCTGGTTGATGGTGTCCAGCTGAACCCCAAGTCGGACGAGGAGATCTGCTCCCACTGAGACTGGGCAAGACAGCTGGGGAACCACACTGAAGACATACACAACTTCCCTCCTCCCGATGCGTATCAAGATAGCACACATCCCAGTTGCCTTGATCAAGGTTTGGGGTGTCTGCGATGAAAGGAGACGATGGCTTCATTGTACGAATGGGGGAGGAGTATCAAGTTGGCACAAGTCGTTGTACAGGTCCTGGCTAATGGCAGATTTCTCCGACGAAAGCGCCAGGTGGGCATCAGGGGCGTCGACTCCATTTAGGTAGACACCACCCACCACCTGGGGACTATACAAGTCTGGGTTTGCGTTTTTCAGCAAACAAAGGAAAGAATCGTGGTGGCAAAGAATGTCTGGATTATGGACCAACATCGGTGAGGTGCTCACCGGTGATCCAAGACTGTCACGCACAGGTTCTGGACGGGGTCCTAGAACCGGCAAGGATTCACTCCCGTGTTGGAGGGCAGTTACCTGTTGGCCCGACCGTGGCTGATCCCTCCCTCTGCCAAGTGGTCTTGGTGTTTCCACTTGAGCCCAGATATGACCGCGATGGCAGTCAATGAGGGGTGCCAGTCGACCCAGCAGGTCCTGACCAATAAGGAGTGGCTCGGTGTCAAGTGAGCATATGTACAGGGGATGGACGAGAGTCATCTCCTGAAAAGTGAGGTCAATCCAGGCACGTCTGTTGATGGGTGACGTGTCCTGCGTGTAGCTGGTGATATTGATGTTGCAGTCCTCCACCTGCAGCGGTTTCCCTAGAGTGCGCATCTCTCGGGCTACCCCTTCGAACAGGTGGTTGCTCACCAGGCTAATTTCAGAACCCGAGTCAAGAAGAGCAAGAGCGCTCGTACACCCCCCTAGTGTCACCTGGGTGTAGATACGCTGGGCGTTGCCTTTCTGGACTAGGTCACCCAAGAAGGAAAGGAAAGGAGGGCATGGAGTTTCAAACACGACCGGCTCAGGGGTTGCCCTGGTTTCCCCTGACCCTGTGCCCCACTCGACAAAGTAAACTCTGGCGGTGGAGGGTGTGGGCGTGCAGCCTAGTAATGCGACCGGAGGTCCCCCCCCTCGTCCCTTGGGGGAGTTGGGTGGTTTTGGTGAGGGGTCAGGCAGGCGTAGGTCTTTCACCACTGCCATCATGCATCTCCGAATCATCTCCTCCATTTCTTTACCCGAGTCCCCTTTCTCCCGATACTTGGGTTTGTTCTGTTTAAAACGGACAGGACCCTTTTGCCGAGCAGGGCCTGTCCGACGTGCGTTCTGGTTCTGGGGGCGATTCCGATTCCCACCGTCTACATGATGTTGCTGGTCCTGTAGAGGGGGATCGAAGCGGTTCTTAGGTCGGGCCCGCAGTGGGGCTGTCTTAGCATGAGGCATTTCTCTGCCTTCTAGTGTTAAGTCCCCATCCTCTGAGGCCTGAATCCCCAGAACCCTGGCATCGCTTTCACAAGGCCTGGATGGACGCACGCGTGTCTCCCACGCCAGCTGGGCATACCTTTTAATCTGCTGCATTGTCAGGCCGCCTGACCTGCAATGCATGGTGACATCGTAGCGCAGGCTCTCATGGAGGTTGTGCAGGAACAGCGATTTGAACGCGTGATCTTCCTCCAGACCTGGGACGCTACGACCCTGACAGTATGCGTCCCTCAGACACCTGTAATATTCACGCGGAGGTTCCTGCTTCTTCTGCGTGATTGCGAAGGCACTGAGGGCTGCGGAGGCTTCGTCAGTGTATGGGGAGTACTCTTCTCGAAGGGCCCGTTTCAAGTTCCGGTAACTATCACGGGTCTCCGCCTGAAGAGTCTCCATGAACACGTGAACACTCCGTGTTGTGGTTTTCCACAACAACTTGAGCTGTTCACGGTTGGTGGCAGCAGGCAAGTCCATCAGGCAGCGGTCGACTTCCCGGAGGTAGTCGTCGATGTTTGCGTCTGGTCTACTTGGGTCAAAGCGTTCGATATCTTTGGCCAAGGACTCAAGCTGTCTAGTTTGCATGCCGTGATGGGGTTGCTGCCACTCTAGATCTGATGCACCGGAATCTTGTTCCCAGTGCAGGTGTCTCCTCTCACGGGGAGGGGAGACAAAGGAATCTCGCATGTGTAGGCTCCGTGGGGGAGGGATCCCACGGAACAAGGACCTGGGGGTCTCCGCTGGGGTGCGAGAATAATCTACCCTCCTCCGGTCGGGAGGGTTAAGATTCCCCATTGAAGGAAAAACGGCTCCGCGGTACGGGCCTGTGTGCTGCCACGAGGCTTGAGCCGTTGACTAAATAGGAGGTTGGCTCTGTCAGGTTCTCAACACACCTGGCCTTGATGGTTGAGCCTGCCATGTTTAACCTCCTCATTTGGTGAACCAGGGTTGGTTAACTTTCCCCTGATGCAGGGGGGTCCCACTCTTGTGGGTTTTCCGACCGGGTTGGTTCTTGACTGTTTGGAGTCAAGACCCCCGGGTCGGGGACATTCTCTCCCTGGTGACTCACCTTTTTCCTGAGGGATGCGCATTCTGCACGCAGGATCTCGTGACGGCTTTGGTTGTCATCGAGCTCCTGTTGCAGGGACGCGTTCTCATCCCTCAGATCAGCCATTTCTCGTTGCAATTCTCTGATCTGCATGCAAGATTGGCGATGATACACCAAGAACATCTGCCCTATTACATCCTGCACCAAGCATTCTCCCTGACTGGAAGGGTTGGTTGCCTGTCCAATTAGCGTTTGCAACGCATCTTGGCAGTCCTGCAGGTTGTATGTATTGAGCCGGTCCAGGTCATCTGACCTCAGTCGGATGAGGTCAGCGACCACGTCACTCAGTATGGATGGGTTCATCCTGTTAGTGTTAGTATACTTGTTACTAGTGCACAGGTGGGAGGGGTCCGACCTGTGCCTGATGAAATGCTGGAAATATGTTACTGTTAGTAACGCTAGGTTGGGTTCTTCACCTCTTTGGAACGTTAATGGTTAATGATCTGTAGCTGATGAAAAGTCTATAGATCCTAACACCTGCTACTACCACTGTAGAACAACACAAATACAACTCAAAACTGTAGCTGCTTGGCGATGCACAGGAAGAAGCCAATGATTCCGAAATAAAAAAAATTTCAAAAATTTTTTTTTTTTTCAAAAAAAAAATTTTTCTCAAAAATTAATTTTTAGGATTTATGGATTTTGTCCAAATATTGTACAAAAGCTGGTATATATGGGCCTCACACGGAGCGTCAGAAATGTTGTGCATGTAGGGGCTATAAATAGTTATTAGTAGCAATTAATAATTATCAAAGATGATTATTAATTATGAAAATATTAATTAAATTTATTAATTAAAAATTAATAAATTAAAAACGGGGCACCACCGGATGAACCGGACTAATAACTAATAACTATAATGACCAGTCTCATAAAATTATTACCTTATAATTAGCTTTATGTTACAACATAAGTTAATAGAAGGTATAAAAAGGGAAGGTGTGAATCCGTAACACTAGCCCAATCAACCAGCTCTTTGTGACAATACATGGACAAAATACAAGGAGGCTTCTCTTTAAATACACAAAAGAGTTTATTTACAAACAGTAAACACCTTACAATTAATACTGTTGTCAATATCCTCAACTATAACTAAATGAGTATGGTAACTACAAAGACAGAATAAGCTAAGTATAACAGAGAGACAAACTAAGTAAACAGTGTAAATAGACAAAACCAAGCCAACAGCAGGGGGTTGTATGTGTGTGTGTGTGTGTGTGTGTGTGTGTGTGTGTGTGTGTGAGTGGGCGTGTGTGAGTGGGCGTGTGTGGGTGAGTGCGCGCGCGTGTGAGGTCGCAAAATGGCGGCTACGCCGGGACAAAGTGGGACTCTCAAGATGCCGGCTACGCCAGGAACGGGTGTTACGCCACTAGTGGTCACACTGTGACAATACACCCACGGATACTTGTGTGTGAGACAAGATGACGACTTGTCCACGACATGTAATCCGAGACAAAGAAAGCGCGGGACTACACTTACGGATACTTGTGGGTGAGACAAGATGGCGACTTGTCCACGGCACGTAATCCGGAGCAAAGAAAAGCACGGGGGCGTGCGTAGTGTGGTGCGTGTATGTGTTACTGTAAGTGTGCAAGTGTTCGTAGTAAGCGAGAGGATGGAGAGCGAAGAGGAGAGAAAGAGGATGAGAGTGAAAGAGCGAGCGGGAGAGAGAGAGAGAGAGAACAGAGCGAGCGAGCGGACTCGGCGCTCAATGAGCTGATCACAGTAACAGAATAAACAGCGTAACGGACGCGGCGATCCATACAAAAACAACAAGTGAAAACACTAATAAACAACAACTAATATTCACTGCCCAGAAGATAACCTCTTACTGTGACGAAGGCTGTAGTTGTGGTGGTCCGGAGTTTGTCGATCCGGGCTTTGTTGGTCCGGAGCTGCAGCACGTCCTTTGCTGACAGTCCGGGGCTAGCTGCACGCTAGTATCCTCTCACAGTCCGTGGCTCGGAGGGAGAAGGTCGCGACAGGGGCGAAAGGAGGGAAACGTTGTGTCTCAGGTGTCCTTTCATAGGTGGGCGTCGCCTACATCCGCGGGAAACAGTTTGATCCGGGGGGTGACCGTCGATCAATCAGGTAGAAGAAGGTCTCGGCCAGCGAGGATTTCTTCTTACAGGCCTTCTGGAAATGCACGCGGTAACTATTTGCTCGGCTGCTGCTCGGTGGGGGCAGGCGGGTTGAGCGAGAGTTGTGTGCTTCCGTTCGTCGCGCCCGTCATCGCGACTGGAAAGAGCGCAGTTTGCAGGTCCTCCATGCATTTATAGCCTTCGTGTCGTCACCGCCCAGTGACGCACTACAGCCAATCAGAGTCCGCTTTCTGTGGGACCCCTGCTGGGATTACCTGTGACGTAGTTGCTGGATCCAACGGAAACACGGGTGGCGCTGTTGAGTACCACCCGGGGTTCCTTTGTTTAGGGACACGTGGCAAAGGGGTTTCCTTTGTCTCTTGAGACAAAGGAACTCAAATCAGGCTTCAGGCTTGCCTGCAGGCCTGAAATTCCTCAGGGCGAGGCACAACAGGCACCTCTCGGTTGGGAGGAAAAGAGTCAATTCTCTGATTCAGTCTCATAAATGATAATAAACCATTAATTGGAAGACTGATTAACAATTCACTTAATATAAACCAGGGTCATGGTATTAACAGCCATTAATGGTTGAAGGATTCAGAATCTAAAGTAGAGGTTGGTATAATTCATCATTGTACAACATTAAACTGGCAGCATAGATTTCTCTAAACATTTATTCATAAAAACACAAAAGTAAAAACACAACAACAATCTAAACTAGACAATTCCCGTGGAAATTGTGTGAGTTGGGTCTGGGCTCTGGGGCTGTCGGGGGTCCTTGCTGCAGTTTGATATGTCGTGATACCATGGATAGGATGCTGGGGTCCTCTTTATTAATACTACAAAGTTTGATTTTGACTTTAGATCCAAAGTCATTGATGAAAAGCTATTGACCAATCAGCTTTCAGCCTGATAGAGAAATCAGCTTAGCCACCAAGCTGTGGTGTTTCCATGGTGATGATGACATCACTGACACAGACCCACTGCTTCTAACTCAAAAATTCTGAATTTTATCCTCTAAGTAAAAATATTTTCTAACATCAGCATTGAGGATTCTTATGAGATGCGATGTCTTTGATATGTAGCTCTACATCCTTAATACATTATTTTATTTAGATTATTTAATTTATTCTTGTATTTGTCAGTTACATAAAATATCTACATATAATGTATTAACATACATGTATAACAACCTAAAACCTTCAGAGTGCATCTATACATCTATGTATATTATTAAAATCCTCAGACATTAGATTTAACATTCAAAGTTCACTTTATTGTCATTTCACTCCACATTTACATTCAGTCTGAAATTAAATTGCTTCATCATTGACATTACATTTAAAGAAAATGGTGATTAAATGATTACTAAAAAATGTTATCTATGCAAAAATATTTGTTCAATCACATATTTAAAAACAGTATTTCACAGCATTAATAACCAAATAATTTCAGAGGTTCAGTAAAGGGTGCTTCAATGTCTCCAATCCAGTGCTGTTTAAAGTAATTCAGACATGTCCTTAAATCAGTTCAAACCTTGTCCTTGGTTGTTGTCCAGCTGGGGGGGTGGTGTGTGTTTGGGGGGTTCAGGGTATCAGTGAGTGTGTGTGTGGGGGGGATTCAGTCCACTTGAAGCCCTACAGCTTGTAAAACCTGTTGATCATAGTGAAGGGTGGAGTGGGTCTTTGATGGTGGAGGTAGCTGTGTGAATGCATTGCTGTTGGTAGAGCGCCATCAGGATGAGACAGGAGCAGCAACGGTTCTGTAGGCAGTCTTCATCAGTCCTAATTGGCTGTTTTTGTTGTCCATGGAAACTACAGCTCCTGAACCAGGAAGTGATGTTGTAGGTCAGGATGCTGTCAGTGGAGCCGCTGTAGAAGGTGGTAAAGTGAGGAGACCAGTTACTATCAATGACCATTAAAATTCTTTAGTGATATTACAGTGTAGATGCATTAACTGGAAAAACACAACAACCAAGCAGATTATAAAATGACTAATAAGTCTTGCTTGTTCTCTACTCCTACTCCATGTTTCTCCACAGTAAGTCAACGTGGTCATCTGCTGGATTTGGCACACCATGAACTTGTCAGCAGCACTTGAAGACAAAAAAAAATAAAACATTTAGTGTTAATGTTTGCAGGTATGACAGTATTTGGTGATAGACACTCTGAAATGAGTCTTTTTGGCAGGATGAGATTCCTGTAGAGGCTGATGTGGGCGTGACTTGTAAGTTGTACTTCAATCCTTCTTCAAGCAGACAGGTTATATTGAGCAGTCATCTCACAGGAATTAGAGAGTCAGTCTGTGGGAGAAAAAAAAACAAACCAACATCAGGTTAAAACTATCAACATCATCATTTAGTGAAGAATCATCAGTAAAATGAACATCAAATATTTTACTCACCTTGTTTCTGTATGCGTGGAACTTCCAACCTCAGCCAACAGCACATGTTACCAGGCTGTAGGGCTATTTACCCTTAGCTGGGACAGTGGTTGACGGACACCAGGACTTGTCCACAGTGGTGGTCCTGGATGCCGCGTCTCTGGGGCCCACTGCTGCTCCAAGATCCCCATACAGTTCAGCTTGGGACCGTGAGGTACCCAGTTTCCGTGCATGGCCCCGGGGAGGCACTGTAGGAGTCTTGGTAGTGGAGAGGCTATATATTGGCTTTCACCCTCCGTTAAGAAGACTAGCCAGCAGCAGTAGGTGTAACTTGCAGGATCGCATGACTACTGCTAACCCTACCGCTTCACACATACCCTGTGTTAGCACACAACACTGTGTACAAAACACCCACACACACACGGGACAAACATTTAACAAGACAAACAGGCAAAGAGGTATTTGTTGTATTGGCCAAATTAAACATGATCACTGCAGCATTACTTTTAGGTGCCAATATTAGCAGTAGTAAAAACAGATTAGTCAATTAACAATTCCATTAACATTACAGTCGTCAGATCACTGTCAAGTTCTTCTAACTGTTGGCTTAGCTGAACATGGAACTACTTAACCGAACATTGAACTAAGCACTGAACTGAACAAACTGCACAGTGACCGGACGACTTTCCAAGTCTCAATAGGACAACCAAAACCATATAAGATGCAGCATGCAGCTGCGGTGTTTGTCAAATGCAGACAGACATGTAGCACAGGACAAACAAATGGGTGGGGTGGTGGAGAGGTGGAAAGAGGGATAGAGAGAGCGTAACCGTGCTCTGTTTCTATCTGTACCACAAGAGGAGTTGCAAAAAAGGAAATAGACCACGAACGGCAAGAAAGTCGATGCTTCAAAGACGCGTCCAGAGAAAAAGAGAAACATCACACGCTGCTGGATGGCACAAAAACAGAAGGTGGTGTGCAAGCCAACCCCTTGCACAATAAAAACAGCACCCGAAAAAAAGTAAAAATAGCCCCGGAAAGAGGAAAGCAGTACAGCAGCGGCACCATACACAAAAAAAAAAAAAAAACTATAGCATGTGCTGCCGGCTGGGCCATGTCCAGCAGAAAAATCTAACCGGGACATTCACATGCCAAAACCAAAAAACTAGGCGCAATAAAAAACCTGCGAAGAAAAAGAAAAAGGTAATGTCAGCTACGTCAAAATGCAGTATACAGGCTGGTGGTAACTGTAATAAGAGTGCAGAACACGCGACTGAAGACAAAAATCAGGACGCGAAATGTAAATGTGGTCAATCAGGGTCTGCTTTTCGGTGGTGGGACCGGTGACAAGCTGACTATATCCTCTGAATACAAACATCTCTTTGATTGCCTTCTTCCCACCAGAAAGAAGGTTCTCATTAAAATTGCCGCAAACAACAATTGGCTGACAACCCATGAGCTCTAACGAATCCAAGAGCAGTTGTATGTTTGTGACAAATGCACCAAGAGAGTAGTTTGGTGGTCTGTACACCGTAGCGATTAACGCTGCAACCAGGTGCTCAACCTTGAGAACCACAACTTCAAGATCCGTTACGTTCTGTAAGCACTTGCGCGGCCCAGCTACAAGAGAGCTCCTGTAGTACACAGCGACACCACCTCCATCCTTGGTAGCCATGTCCGGCTTGTTCGCGAACATGTTGTATCCCTCCAATTCAAACGCTGGAGGGACAGACGAACCCGAAAAATGGCTCTCGCTGATGCACAAAACATCAGCGAGGAGGAGTTCATGGTGGCGTTTCATGTCCTCCATGTGGGATGGAAGCCCCTGGCTGTTGTGGTGGATCACAATCAGCATGGGCACAGCAGTGACCGGCAAATTGACGAAGTGGCCTTGAAGACGAGAAGGACATGCACGTCATGTCCTCTAATGCTGTCTTGATCGTTGGATCAACAAAGATTTTCTTCGAAGTCTGTGATCTGCAGACCTTGGACAGACGTCGTCCTGCTAAGGGCGACGTACGACATCCCCGGTTCGAAAACGTGCTTCAGAGAGATGACGGCAGACCGTACGGTCATGCCTTGCACTTTGTGAGCTGTATAACCAAACGCCAACTTGATTGCTTATGGGTTCCTCAACACGCTCGATGTAAACCAGCATGTCTGTTGGCCCGAGAACCTTTTTCCAAAACTTCTGACCGGCCTCTGGATTGTCCAATTCCAGTCCGATCAGCTTTACAGTTTCGGGTAGGTCCACGTACATGCACAGGTGTCTGTCTACATTCCTCGTCACCATGACGCGCGCCAACAGTGGCTTTGAGGACATCCAGCAGATCCCTCCTGTTGCCCTTGAAGCCCCAGGCTATCATTTCGCCTGTGCGGGGATCCTTCCGATAATCCACCGCAGGAATGTTGACGACAGTCAACCCAAGGGCTGCGACGGTGGTGACGTTGTGGGCGTCCACCTCCTTGTTTGTCGCAAAAATGTGAAGGGCATCCACCGGACGATGTTGGGTGTTGACAACACGCTGCTCGAGCAGAGCCTTGTCGTCGACGGAAGGGGGTTCAGTCTTCTGCTTCGTGCGGAGTCGGTTTAACAAAGACCGGTCGTCCTTTTGCCGCATGATTTCCATCAGGGTGACCATCTGGAATGAACTCCAGAGGTCAAGGAAATCATCCTCACGCACACAGTGGCTTGGCCCTGCCAAGCGGTGGCAGCTGGTAAAAGTCCCCAACCACCAAGACCGACGTGCCTCCAAAGGGCCTCTTGTTGCCTTTGATTTGTTGCAACTGCCAGTGCACATAGGTAAAGAGGTCCTTGGAAATCATAGAGATCTCATCGATTATCAAGCTGTGTTGGACAACGATGCTCTAACTTCATCCAACGCGTTACAGCGTCCCTGATATGGTGGTTTTAAACTGCAAGGAAGCTTCAAGAGTGTGTGCAGAGTCTTTCCAGAGATGTTGGAGGCAGCAGTACCGGTAAATCCTGCAAGGAGAACGGCAGGTGTGGACATGTCAGCAACATCTCTAAATCTGGGAAGGTCGTGCAGAATCTTGGTAGCTTCCTGAAAGATGCATTTAATAAGGTGGGATTTCCCACAACCAGCTCCCCCAGAAACAAAGAAATTGAAGGGTTCAGGATTGAGACCCCAGACGCACTGCAAGCACCATTCACGAATCACGTAAAAAACGGATGCTTGTTCTATGTTCAGGCTACGGTACATAGACCTGACAAAATCTGGGCTCAACTGCGGCGCCTGAATGGCAGGCACTGCTGCACCATCCCAATCAGCAGTGACATCAAAATTGGGGATTGGATCATTGTCGCAATCTTTATCCCTTCTTGGCAAGTGCTCAGCTTTGCATTCCAGGTTTTCCAGTTCGGCCTCTGCTGGAAAACGGTTCCACGCATTGAGGACTGGCCCTGTTCTTTGCAGCTGTTCGAGTGCTTTCTCAAGAGACATGCCGCCGCCTTCGTGGAGTTTTTGGTATAAATCTACTACATGCTTGACGCGTTTGTCACTGAAGTAAAAATCGCAATATGTGGGATGAGCCGGACTACGCAGTTCTTAGTCTGCTCTGTGTGGATAATACAACTTGAGTAGGTACCAGTAATGCTTTTCTGGATATTTCTTTTCAGAGAAGCGTGTGAACCGGATGACGGCCGGTTTTCCGACAGTGTGCTTCTGGATGAAGCCCATGTCATTTTGGAGGGTGATGCTGTTGGGTCTTTTGGCTTCAGGACCGTAAACGACCCTGTACTTTGATGCAAACTCGGCCAGACATGTGGATCAAAAGGCCGGGGTGTCAGGCCTGTGCAAATATTTCTCAGGCAAACCTGACATCCAAACTTTCTCCGCGTCGTCGGCCATGTCAAGGAGTCGGCTCATGGGTAGACTCATTTTTAATCTGTCTTCGTACTTTAATAAAAAAAAATAAAGCACTTTAATATGCTTTTTTTTTCTTGGTGGCTTCCTCATCCGGTTTCTTTGGTTCAGCCGCTTCAGGATTCATCGTGGAAGCCGCTTCCTCCGGATTCTTTTTGTCATCTTCGTCATCATCGTCGATAATGAACGGCACGGGAATGATGATGGTCTTTAACATGGGTAGATTGGGGAGCCCAAATCTACAAACAACGTTTCCTTTCCTGCACGTTTTGGAGTGGTTGCGGCTATGCATTTGCACCTCCATGACAATCCGGAAAAGCTCAGGATCTGCTTTCTCGTCCGGAATCTGACAACAGATACACTTGTCAATAAACTCCAAAACTTCAGGGCAGTACTCAGGATCCTCGATCTCAGGCGCACCTTTAATCCACACCATCATGTGAATGTGTGGACTACCCCTAGCCTGGAACTCTGTGCGAATAAAAAAAGTTGTCGACGGGCCCGATGGGCTCAGCGGGTGAGAGTAGTTCTGTCACTTCCTGGGCTTTTATTGCCTCAATTACTTCAGGCCATCGCATCTTGGCGGCAGAAAAGGTCAGGAAGAAAGTGGTCTTTCCCAGCTGTCGCCACATCGCATGTAAGTTGCGCAGCGCTTTCTCCCAGTACGCTGGCGTGCCTCTGAGTGGCTGCATAAAACGAGTGGCTTCCTTTTCAAGGATGAGCTTTTCCAACTCCTCTTTACTTTGGAGCATTTTCTTGGTAATTGCTCTGCCACTTTTCGTCGGGCGCCCCTTACGCATCTGTATAGACATACTGTTCTTGGAGATACGCTTGATCCTGCGCAAAACGAGGATCCACGCTGAGTAGCCGAGTATTGAAGTACATGGTGGGAGACAGCTTGACTTCCCGCTCTTCATCCATTGTATTCTCGCCAATGGGAAACTGGACAGGAAAAGCCATGGCCTCGAGCTTGGGGATGCCGAAAAAACTCACGGGTTTGTTGCCCTGGGCAGGAGCGACGCTAAAAATTCTGTCACTGTATGAGAGCACTTCTTGCGCAATGTCAGGGGGCTGCATGCATGTGTCCAGATCCAGGCCTGGTCTGAGCTCTTCCTGCTTATCAGGTTTCTGGTCTGGAGTGCCTGAAGGAGCTTCTTTCTCCTCCGTGTCCACAACCTCCTCAGTCGGTGCCTCATTGCCTGGCTCATCGTCAAAAATGTTGTCGAACGTTGCACCCTCGTCGATTGTCACGTCCCTATATTGAGGATGACTTTCTACGAGGGTCTGCAATCCCTGCAGCACATTTTGCATGTTGACTCTATAAAAGTGCTGGTACCCCTTGTATCTGATTCTGTGCTTCAGCTTCACCTGTATGAGGCAAGCGTCAGCGCTGGGCCTGGGGAGAGCTTTGACCATGGTTTCCACCTCCAACGGAACGCAAACGGCGGCACCATGCACAGCCCGTTACCTTCCCTTAGGCAACGTGACGATTTTGGCAAAAGGAAGGAGCAAGCAGTTGCTGTTCCAAGATGTTACATCTTGCCAGCTGTATTGGAATAGGTGCCAGCCCCATTTTGTTGGCGACGGCGTGGGACGGCATCTTTCCTCTAACCAAGTGGCTGTCACAAGTGTGACAGATCCACTCACAGTCTCTCCCGAGGGACTGTGCAAGGAACAGAGCACCATGAATCACACACATGAACGCAATCTCTGGTCAAGCACATGGCAGACAAGAGCTAGTCTTTTGTGTACTTGCCTCTGATGCATCGTTTCACCTGGTTTGGAAACTCTGTCCTATGACAAACGGTACACACAAAGGTGGGCCCGAGCCGGACCTTCTCCCGGAATGTGGAGATTGCGGTATCCAGCAATGGGTTGGAAAGAAGCTGGATAGGTTTAAATGTACGGAAAACGTTGGACATATACCTATGCTTGACACTCAACGCACACTGCAGTTTGTGACGAATGCGAACTGCTACATTTGTGCGCTGAGCCTGCTGGTAAAGTTTGCAACGTTGCAAGTGATTTCTTTGGAAGTGGTCATTGTGCCGATATCTGTTGCAAATATATTCCTTTTGCCACTGCTGGAAAGCAAGGTCAGTGCTATACCGTGTACGTATGTAAGATTTCATAACCAATTTTCCCTGCTGCTTAAAAACAGTGCTGTACTGCTTCCAGCTGTATAACTTCAAAGATTTATGGCGCTGCTGGAAATGAGGGTCGGTTCGGTACCACTTCATAAAGGAAGTCCTCTTTTGTTGGCGGTGCTGAATGTAGTTTGCCCTCGCTGCCTGCAATTTCTTCTCCCTAAAGTCTGCGCTACTGGCATATTGCAGTTTTTCAGACTGACTTCTGCCAGTGGTTCTCTTCTTATCATCTTCAGAAGGCAGACGTTTGCTGCTTGCACTTGCTCGACATGCAGCTTTCCTGTGCCTGCTCGAGCCAAGTTTTGAAACATACTGCTTTGTTTTCTCAGGAACTACACCAACTGGGTTTAGGGTTGGGTTAGGGTTGGTAAGGTTAACGTCAAACACGTCCCATGGGACCCTTTCTTCAATTACAGGAATTGCATGGTTGATAACGTGAACTCCAATGTTGGCCACTGCCGCATGAACCTTTAGGGCCTGTTCCCACTGAATCTTGAAAGGATAGAACAGGAGGATATGAGAAGATGACCCAAGAATTTCCAATCCAAACCAGACCTATAATTCAATTGGTGTTAATTACTATATTATTATAATCTCAGAGTATAAAGGAATCAGGTAAGAGATCAGAGCAGTAAAAGAGGAGACCCTCTTCGCGGCAGCCCGGCTGAACTGGAGCCTGATTGAAGTCCAACCGGATGTCCAATAACACAAGGTGAGTGATTAGATTGGTGTTTACAGTTTACATGTTATTATTTCCAAGTAGTTATTTTAGGCTTAAGGTTAGCCGTTAGGGCCTACTTAAGGGTTATGTTCAGGCTAAGGTTAAAATTAGGGTTAAGGTTTAGCCAAGGGTTAGGTTTAGGGTTAAGGTTAGCAATTAGGGCCTTAAGGGTTAGGTTTAAGGTTGAGATTGGGGTTATGATTAGTAGTTAGGGTCTAGTTAGGGGTTAAGGTTAGGTTTAGGGCTTAGACTAGGGTTAGGGTTAGCAGCTAGGGTTAAGTTAAGGGTTAAGGTTAGCCATTAGGGCCTAATTGAGGGTTAAGTTTAGGGTTAAAGTTGGAGTTAGGGTTAAGGTTAGGTTTAAGGTTGAGATTAGGGTTATGGTTAGTTAGAGCCTAGTTAGGGGTTAAGGTGGGGTTAGGGTTATGGTTAGGGCCTAGTTAGGGTTAGGGGTGGGGTTAGGGTTAGGGTTGGGGATAAGAACAGGGGACTAAAAAGTCCCCTGAAATGCACTGTCCTACCATGGGGATGGAGGTCCCCCTGGCACTCTCCCAAATTAGGGTTAGGGGTTAGGGTTGGGTTAGGGTTGTTAAAGTTAACGAGGAACACGCCCCATGGGACCCTTTAACAGGAATTGCATGGTTGGAGGGTTAGGGTTAGGGTTAGGGTTGGGTTAGGGTTAGGGTTGGGTTAGGGTTAGGGTTTAGGGTTAGGGTTAGGGGTTGGGAATGTTAACGAGGAACATATCCCGCGGAACCCTCCACGGATATCCGCAGTTTGGTGTGATATGGACACCGGATTGCCTCCGCTCAAGCTTAGTGATGTTCAATACTACTGGTTCCTACAGTGGATAGAACAAATCCGGGGAGAGATCAGAGCAGTAGAGGAGGAGACCCTCCTCGTGGCAGCTCGGCTGACCCACAAGCCTGGTTAAAGTCCGCCCCTGATGCGAAAATATAGAGGGGGAGATTAGTCCCCTGCTCCAGCAGATAAGATTAAGGTTGGGGCCTGGGTAAGGGTCAAGGTTAGGGGTGAGGTTATGGTTAGAGCTAATGTTCGGACTAGGGTTATGGTTAGAGCTAAGGTTAGGGTTGGTACTATGGTTAGGGTTAGAGTCTATGCTAGAGTTATCTAAGTTTTGGTGGAGATCAGCTAAGGGTGATTTTCAGAGAAGCTAAATTTGGGTACACATCATCAGTAGTTTCCTCAGGGTCAAACAGGTGTTTCGGCCATGAAACTAAACACCCTAACCTGAGGCTGGCCCGTCAGGGGTGATCAAATCCCTGGTGTGTGTCCCTCGTGTCAATTGGATTTTAGACCTAGGGTCTTTAGGAGAGGTCCTATTTTGTAGATTCTAATTTGAACCACTAAGAAGATCTATTTCAGCCTAGGGAGGGCAGGGAATTTGCATCCTATTTGGGGAGAAAGGCTTGTTAAGGGAGCTAGCTACCCTGCAAGGAGTTCCCCCCGTGAGGTGATCAGGACCAGCTCCGACCGAGCGTTGCCTTCCTAGTCACCTTCAGGGATCGGAGAAACAGAGCCAGCCACACTGTAGTGTTGCCTCCCCGTTTCCCCTGGGAATCCCAAGAGGTATTGGTTATGATCCCTGTACTCCATACACCGCACAGTCACAGGGATCGGACAATCGCAAATTTTTAAAGGGCAACCTAGTTTTTGTGGGTGGCTCAACTCAATAAGGAGAGTTGGACTTACCAGCTCTAGGTGGGGAGTTCCCTTGGTGAATGGTGTGGTGTCTTTTCTCTCCTCTCTTCACTAAACTAACCTTCCCCCTGTGTGAGGGTGTCGGAAGAAATATTTTCTTGTTTTAGAGGGGGATTATCAAATCGATGTGGTCTGAAGTAGGGGTTTATTGTGGATCGGACCGTGAAAGAATTTTTTTGAAACTAAAAGTGGTTTGGACGATATAAGGTTTTTAAGGATTCTGGAGGGACAGGAGGGATTGTGGGAATTGTAGTCCAGAAAGTGCTCTGGCTGACAGGTACACCTGGTTAGGGTTGTGGTTGGAGCTAAGGTTATGGTTATGTTTAGGGTTAAGGCGATGGTTGGGGTTATGTTTAGAGCTAAGGTTATGGTTAGAGCTAAGGTTAGGGTTATGTTTAGGGCTAAGGTTATGGTTGGGGTTATGTTTAGAGCTAGGGTTATGGTTAAGGCTATGGTTAGGGTTATGTTTAGAGCTATGGTTATGGTTATGTTTAGGGTTAAGGCGATGGTTGGGGTTATGTTTAGAGCTAGGGTTATGGTTATGGTTAAGGCGATGGTTGGGGTTATGTTTAGAGCTAGGGTTATGGTTATGGTTAGGGTTAAGGATATGGTTAGGGTTATGTTTAGAGCTAAGGTTATGGTTATGTTTAGGGTTAAGGCGATGGTTGGGGTTATGTTTAGAGCTAGGGTTATGGTTAGGGTTAGAGCTAAGGTTAGGGTTATGGTTAGAGCTAAGGTTAGGGTCGGGGTTATGGTTAGGTTTGGGGATGTTGAGTTGTAATGTCCAAGTCTAGAGGAATCAGGCAGCTTCTCTCACCTCCTCTAATTAGGAAGGAGAACAGTCAAGCAGCAGAGGGGGACCTCTTCGCGGCAGCCGAACTGACCACGGCTCAACCGAAGCCCGACCGGATGTCCGCTAACACAAGGTGACTGATTAAGTCTATGCCTATTGATGTGTTAGTATGGTCCCCAAGTATAAAGGGATCAGGAGGGAGATCAGCCGAGCAGCAGAGGAGGACCTCTTCGCGGCAGCCGAACTGACCACGGCTCCACCGAAGTCCGCCCGGATGTCCGATACCACAAGGCGATTGATTAAATCAGTGTTTGCCACTATGTTATTATAATGTCCAAGCGCGGCGGAATCAGGGAGCTTCTCTCACCTCCTCTAATTAGGAGGGAGAACAGTCAAGCAGCAGAGGAGGACCTCTTTGCGGCAGCCGAACTGACCACGGCTCAACCGAAGCCCGACCGGATGTCCACCAACACGAGGTGACTGATTAAATCTATGCCTGTTGTTATGTTAGTGGGATCACCAAGTATAAAGGAATCAGGACGGAGATCCACTGAGCAGCAGAGGAGGACCTCTTCGCGGCAGCCGAGCTGACCACGGCTCCGCCGAAGTCCGGCCGGATGTCCCCTACCACAAGGAGATTGGTTTGAGATGGGGGTCTAAGTGGCACCTTCTAATTTTATGGAGCAAGGTACGAAAGGATAGTCGGAATCCACCCATCCTCCTATGGAGTCATGTGGATGGAGAAAGAGTACGACCTAGGGTCCATGCTTGGCCCTATTATGGGAGACTGTTGGCTACTGTGAAAGGGATCACAATAGTAACAGGAATACACCAGGTAAACTGAGGCCTGATGGCAACAGCGTCTGGTGCGACGGAGCGGGGTTAGTAGACGTGACGAACAACATAAGTGAGGTTTTTGGCGGGAATAGGTTTGGGAATGTTAACGAGGAACATATCCCGCGGAACCCTCCACGGATATCCGCAGTTTGGTGTGATATGGACACCGGATTGCCTCCACTCAAGCTTAGTGATGTTCAATACTACTGGTTCCTACAGTGGATAGAACAAATCCGGGGAGAGATCAGAGCAGTAGAGGAGGAGACCCTCCTCGTGGCAGCTCGGCTGACCCACAAGCCTGGTTAAAGTCCGCCCCTGATGCGAAAATATAGAGGGGGAGATTAGTCCCCTGCTCCAGCAGATAAGATTAAGGTTGGGGCCTGGGTAAGGGTCAAGGTTAGGGGTGAGGTTATGGTTAGAGCTAATGTTCGGACTAGGGTTATGGTTAGAGCTAAGGTTAGGGTTGGTACTATGGTTAGGGTTAGAGTCTATGCTAGAGTTATCTAAGTTTTGGTGGAGATCAGCTAAGGGTTAGGGTTAGGGTTAGGGTTAGGGTTAGGGTTAGGGGTTAGGGTTAGGGTTAGGGTTAGGGTTAGGGTTAGGGGTTAGGGTTAGGGTTAGGGGTTAGGGTTAGGGGTTAGGGTTAGGGTTAGGGTTAGGGTTAGGGGAAAGATCAGGGGACTAAATAGTCCCCTGTAATGCACTGTCCAACCTGGGGATGGATGTCCCCCTGACACTTCTTCCACATAAAGGCTTATATGTTCATTTCTATATATTAGGTTAGGTATAATTAATTATTTATTTATAATAGCCGGTTCGCCTTTGTTATATAAAGTATAATGGTTGGCTTTTATAAGTGGCGCCGCGACGTTTCGCCCATGTTTAGGGCTTCTTCAGGCGTTGCCACTGATGTTGTGGAGGAGCTCTTTGCTCTACTCCTGCCAGGAGCCAACTGAACCTGGAAATCTCCTCCTCCCTCTTATATGCTCCCCCCAGTGATTTACCGTACGTAGAATTTACTGCACCCGTCTGTTTTTCCTTTTTTAGGATTTCTGGTAAGTATTTTAACCTTTCTCTCCATTTAGGTTCCACATTTAACTACTTTTTCAGGTTTCTGGTAAGTATTTAACTTTTTTCTGTTTTTAGAGTTTCCAATTCAGGTGAGTATATTTTTGTATATGTAAATTTTAACCTTTTTTCTCCAATTTAGGTTTTCCCCAATCCAATAAAATTAATTAAAAATAAACAAATTTGTTGTGCCAATTATTTTGCCTCTATTCCTTCCTTCCCTTTTCCTTTTCCCTTTTTCCCATATCCTTTCCCATTCTAATTATTCCTTTCCCGGACTATCCGATCCCTGGATGGGGATTCGGGGACCGTGCTCCCCATTTGGGAGTCTTATCGGCTGTGTACCTCACATGTGTGTTTTCCTTAGGGGGACAAAGCCTAGGACATGTGGAAACTGAATTATCCTCTTGGGACTTATTATCGGGGAAAGGGAATTAGGGTTAGGGTTAGGGTTAGGGTTAGGGCTAGGGTTAGGGTTAGGGTTAGGGCTAGTGGGACTGGGGTTAGGGTTAGAGCCACAATTAGGGGTGGTTATGGTTAGGGGGAGGGGAAGGGGGGTAGGTAAGCTGATGTTAGCTTAAAAAGTGTCAGGGGGACGCCCAATGAGCCCCCAGGTGGCACTGGCGAGTTAGGGGAAGGGGAAAGATCAGGGGACTAAATAGTCCCCTGTAATGCACTGTCCAACCTGGGGATGGATGTCCCCCTGACACTTCTTCCACATAAAGGCTTATATGTTCATTTCTATATATTAGGTTAGGTATAATTAATTATTTATTTATAATAGCCGGTTCGCCTTTGTTATATAAAGTATAATGGTTGGCTTTTATAAGTGGCGCCGCGACGTTTCGCCCATGTTTAGGGCTTCTTCAGGCGTTGCCACTGATGTTGTGGAGGAGCTCTTTGCTCTACTCCTGCCAGGAGCCAACTGAACCTGGAAATCTCCTCCTCCCTCTTATATGCTCCCCCCAGTGATTTACCGTACGTAGAATTTACTGCACCCGTCTGTTTTTCCTTTTTTAGGATTTCTGGTAAGTATTTTAACCTTTCTCTCCATTTAGGTTCCACATTTAACTACTTTTTCAGGTTTCTGGTAAGTATTTAACTTTTTTCTGTTTTTAGAGTTTCCAATTCAGGTGAGTATATTTTTGTATATGTAAATTTTAACCTTTTTTCTCCAATTTAGGTTTTCCCCAATCCAATAAAATTAATTAAAAATAAACAAATTTGTTGTGCCAATTATTTTGCCTCTATTCCTTCCTTCCCTTTTCCTTTTCCCTTTTTCCCATATCCTTTCCCATTCTAATTATTCCTTTCCCGGACTATCCGATCCCTGGATGGGGATTCGGGGACCGTGCTCCCCATTTGGGAGTCTTATCGGCTGTGTACCTCACATGTGTGTTTTCCTTAGGGGGACAAAGCCTAGGACATGTGGAAACTGAATTATCCTCTTGGGACTTATTATCGGGGAAAGGGAATTAGGGTTAGGGTTAGGGTTAGGGTTAGGGTAGGGTTAGGGTTAGGGTTAGGGTTAGGGTTGGTAGGGTTAGGGTTAGGGGTTAGGGTTAGGGTTAGGGTTAGGTTTGGGGAATGAAACCTGTCCCCTAGGGGGCCCAGGTGGTGCACGGTCCATCCTTCGGCCGAGTTCGCCCCTCCACTCCCCGATGCGCCCGTTGGACCTCTGCCGCCTCCTTCCATGGCGGACCACGGTCCATTCTCCGTCCATCCTTGGACTTTTAAGATTATTTATTTATTTATTTATTTATTTATTTATTTATTTGATATGAAATGTATTTATTAATTATGTATTTGCTGATTTTAATGTCGCCTTTGTTATTATATGCTTATTAGATTTTTTTAATTTTAGTGTATGTAATTGGTTGATATTTTTATATATTTATATATTGTAGAGAAAGCAAAAATAATTTTTTAGAAAAAAATAAATAAAAAATGAAAAAATTTTTTTAATAAAATAAAACTATCGAGTTTTAATAAAACTAAAATTTAATGTGCCAATTGTCGACGTTTCGGAAAACTTCCTCCTTCTTCAGGACTGGCACAAGGAATGGGCTGTTGCAAGGCGATGCTTCTCCTTCAGAGTCAAAATGAAAAGTGAGCTCTCTGCCCTTCTGCCTGCCTTTTATAGTTTCTGCCCTACGTACCTAACAAAAAACGCACTGGGTTCCCAGCTGTGGCTCCATAGGCCTGAAAATCCCTATAAAAACTTAAAAATAATAAGAAGTTGAAAATGATATATTTATTTATTAGTTTATACATTTATGCTATATATATTTTTATTTTCAAAGGTATACTATATTAATTTATATATAAATATTTATATTATTAATTATTAATTGCATTTCTATTTATTCTCTTCCTCCTTTCATCTCTTTCTACACTATCCCTCCACTCCCCATAAATTTGTCTTTTAATTATATTATATTAATGAATTGATTGTTTATTTATTTAATAGTATTTTAGTTAATTAATTTAGTTATTTAATTATTTATTTAGTTATTTATTTATGTCTTTAGTGTTTTTTATAAAAGTTTTTTAACCTAAGGTCGGGGTAGGATCAGGGCTGGGGTTAAGGTTAGATTGGGGGCAGGGGGTTGGTTAAGGTTAGGGTTAGGAATAGGGTGGGGTTAGGATTAGGGTCCGGGTTAAGGTTAGGAGTGGGGTTAGGGTTAGGGCTGGGGGAGGGGGTTGGTTAAGGTTAGGGTTAGGAATAGGGTGGGGTTAGGATTAGGGTCTGGGTTAAGGTTAGGAGTGGGGTTAGGGTTAGGGCTGGGGGAGGGGGTTTGGTTAAGGTTAGGATAGAGGTTAAGGTTAGAGCTGGGGGAGGGAGTTTGGTTAAGGTTAGGGTAGAGGTTAAGGTTAGAGCTGGGGGAGGGAGTTTGGTTAAGGTTAGGGTAGAGGTTAAGGTTAGAGCTGGGGGAGGGAGTTTGGTTAAGGTCAGGGTAGAGGTTAAGGTTAGAGCTGGGGGAGGGAGTTTGGTTAAGGTTAGGGTAGAGGTTAAGGTTAGAGCTGGGGGAGGGAGTTTGGTTAAGGTTAGGGTAGAGGTTAAGGTTAGAGCTGGGGGAGGGGGGTTGGTTAAGGTTAGGGTTTGGAACAGGGTGGGGCTAGTGTTATAATAAGAGTATATTACTATGTCAATTACTATTTATTGTATTATATCTAATATTTCATATTTAATCCATGTGGTTCTTTAGTGTGTAATAATCTTATCCATTTTCTCTCTCCAGATTTTCTCTCTTTTTCTGTCCATCCAGCATTGCTGTGGATCCCTGCCACCCTGAGGGATTCTAACCCGTGTTCCATAAAATGCTTCACCAAAGGTAAGTGAGTTTCTTTTTTATTAGTTATATTGTATCTATGTTGAGTCATTCTAGTCGATATTGAATTTTTTGTTTCCCCTATGTATTGCATTCCGCAACTATTACAGAAAATTATGTATATGCAATTTTTGGTTTGTGGGCTAAATCGTTGTTTGATTTCAAAAATGGTTTTATCGGTTCTATTATGTATATATTTCAAAGTTACAAAATTTCGGAATGAAATATTAGGCTTGTCCAATCTTTGTACTGGTTTCACTTTGGCCCTTACTAAATAATCTCTAATATTTTTATTTTTTCTATATGCCGAAATTATTTGGTGATTTTTTAGCAGTCCTTGAGTCTCTACTATAGTTGTGAAATTATTTTTAAATATTCTATGAAGTTTGGTGCTTATTGATGAAAAATTTGTAATTAAAGGAACAATTTCTTTTATGTTTGGTTGTTTGCAGGTTTGGAATGTTTTCAAGCAATGTCTTAAAAATTGTCGTGAGTATCCTCTTGTTCTAAGTGCTTTAAAAAGTGTTTTAACTGCTGTTTTAAAATCTTCTTCTTGTGTACAAATTCTGTGGAACCTAATCAATTGTGATCTGATTAATCCTTTGTAGGTGTGTCTGGGATGGAAACTGGTTTTAAACAATAAGGCGTGAGTATCTGTTTTTTTGAAAAATACCTTAATGTCCAAAGTTTGGTTCTTTTGAAATGTTTTTCCTTTATATATTGTTGTATCTAAAAAATCAATTGATTGGAAATTAAATGTATATTTTAGTCTGATTGAGGGGTCAAAGGTGTCCAGTATTTGGATGAAGTTTAAAAAGTCTTCTTTAGAATCGGACCATATTCCGAAAATATCATCCAAATATCTGTAGTAGTGTAGAGGGTTAGGGTTAGGGTTAGGGTTAGGGTTAGGGTTGGGTTAGGGTTAGGGTTAGGGTTAGGGTAGGGTTAGGGTTAGGGGTTAGGGTTAGGGTTAGGGTAGGGTTAGGGTTAGGGTTAGGTTAGGTTAGGGTTAGGGTTAGGGTTGGGTTAGGGTTAGGGTTAGGTTTGGGGAATGAAACCTGTCCCCTAGGGGGCCCAGGTGGTGCACGGTCCATCCCTCGGCCGAGTTCGCTCCTCCACTCCCCGATGCGTCCGTTGGACCTCTGCCGCCTCCTTCCATGGCGGACCACGGTCCATTCTCCGTCCATTCTTGGACTTTTTAGATTATTTATTTATTTATTTATTTATTTATTTATTTATGTATTTGATATGAAATGTATTTATTAATTATGTATTTGCTGATTTTAATGTCGCCTTTATTATATGCTTATTAGAATTTTTTAATTTTGTGTATGTAATTGGTTGATATTTTTATATATTTTTATATTGTAGAGAAAGAAAATAAATTTTTTAGAAAAAAATAAAAAAATGAAAAAAAAATTTTATAAATTAAAACTATCAATTTTTAATCAAACTAAAATTTAATGTGCCAATTGTCGACGTTTCGGAAAATAATTTACTCCTTCTTCAGGACTGGCACAAGAAAAGGGCTCTGGCAAGGCGATCTTTCTCTCTCAGTGTCAAAATGAAAAGTGAGCTCCCTGCTCTTCTGCCTGCCTTATATAGCTTTTGCCCTACGTACGCAACAAAAAATGTACTGGGTCTCCAGCTGTGGCTCAATAGGGTTAGGGTTAGGGTTAGGGGAAGGGGAAAGATCAGGGGACTAAATAGTCCCCTGTAATGCACTGTCCAACCTGGGGATGGATGTCCCCCTGACACTTCTTCCACATAAAGGCTTATATTTTCATTACTATATATTAGGTTAGATATATATTTATTTATTTATATTAATTATAGCCGGTTCGCCTTTGTTATATAAAGTATAATGGTTGGCTTTTATAAGTGGCGCCGCGACGTTTCGCCCATGTTTTGGGCTTCTTCAGGCGCTGCCACTGATGTTATGGAGGAGCTCTTTGCTCTACTCCTGCCAGGAGCCAACTGAACCTGGAAATCTCCTCCTCCTTCTTATATGCTCCCCCCAGTGATTTACCGTACGTAGAATTTACTACACCCGTCTGTTTTTCCTTTTTTAGGATTTCTGGTAAGTATATAAACCTTTCTCTCCATTTAGGTTCCCAATTAACTTCTTTTTCAGGTTTCTGGTAAGTATTTGACTTTTTTTCTGTTTTTAGAGTTTTCAATTCAGGTGAGTATATTTTTGTATGTGTAAAATTTAACCTTTTTTCTCCAATTTAGGTTTTCCCCAATCCAATAAAATTAATTAAAAATTTACAAATTTGTTGTGCCAATTATTTTGCCTCTATTCCTTCCTTCCCTTTTCCTTTTCCCTTTTTCCCATATCCTTTCCCATTCCAATTCTTACTTTCCCGGACTATCCGATCCCTGGATGGGGATTCGGGGACCGTGCTCCCCATTTGGGAGTCTTATCGGCTGCGTACCTCACATGTGTGTTTTCCTTAGGGGGACAAAGCCTAGGACATGTGGAAACTGAATTATAGGGTTAGGGTTAGGGTTAGGGTTAGGGTTAGGGTTGTTAAAGTTAACGAGGAACACGCCCCATGGGACCCTTTAACAGGAATTGCATGGTTGGATGACGTGAACACCGGTAGCGGCGCGGCCATTGAACCTTTGGGGCCTGCCTCTCATGAATTCTGAATGGACAGGATAGGAGGAAACGAGGAGATTTCCCAAAGGTTTCCTAGCCAGACAGGGCCTCTGGTAAAATTGGTGTTAATTACTATGTAATTATGGCCCTCGAGTATAAAGGAATCAGGAGAGAGATCAGAGCAGTAAAAGAGGAGACCCTCTTCGCGGGAATCCCCCAACCGCAGCCTGGTTGAAGTCCAGCCCGATATCCCATAATACAGGGAGGGATCTACCTTGGGTTTAGGGCTATGATTGTGGTAAGAGCTAAGGTTAGGGTTAGCGCTATGGTTAGGGTTAGAGTCTATGTTTGAGTTATCCAAGTTTTGGTCGGGATCAGCTAAAAATGACTTTTGGGGGAGCTAAATTTGGGTACACATCATCAGTAGTTTCCTCAGGGTCAAACAGGTGTTTCGGCCATGAAACTAAACACCCTAACCTGAGGCTGGCCCGTCAGGGGTGATCAAATCCCTGGCGTGTGTCCCTCGTGTCAATTGGATTTTAGACTTAGGGTCTTTAGGATAGGTCCTATTTTGTAGATCCTAATTTGAACCACTAAGGAAGTCTCTTTCAGCCTAGGGGGAGCAGGGATTTTGCATCCTATTTGGGAAAAAAGGCTTGTTAGGGGAGCTAGCTATCCTGCAAAGAGTTCCCCCCGTGAGGTGATCAGGACCAGCTCCGACCGAGCGTTGCCTTCCTAGTCACCTTCAGGGATCGGAAAAACAGAGCCAGCCACACTGTAGTGTTGCCTCTCTGTTTCCCCTGGGAATCCCAAGAGGTATTGGTTATGATCCCTGTACTCCATACACCGCACAGTCCCAGGGATCGGACAATCGCAAATTTTAAAGGGCAACCTAGTTTTTCTGGGTGGCTCAATTCAATAAGGATAGTTTGACTTACCAGCTCTAGGTGGGGAGTTCCCTTGGTGAATGGTGTGGTGTCTTTTCTCTCCTCTCTTCACTAAACCAACCTTCCCCCTGTGTGAGGGTGCCGGAAAAAATAATTTCTTGTTTTAGAGGAGGGTTATCAAATCTATGTAGTCTAGAGTAGGGGTTTATTGTGGATCGGACCGTGAAAAAATTTTTTTTGAAATTAAAAGTGGTTTGGACGATATAAGGTTTTTAAAGATTCTGGAGGGACAGGAGGGATTGTGGGAATTGTAGTCCAGAAAGTGCTCTGGCTGACAGGTACACCTGGTTAGGGTTGTGGTTAGAGCTGAGGTTGGGATTATGGTTCGAGCTAAGGTTATGATTAGGGTTAAGGCTATGGTTATGTTTAGAGTTTAAGGTTATGGTTAGGGTTAAGGCTATGGTTATGTTTAGAGCTAAGGTTATGGTTCTGGTTAGGGTTAATGCTATGGTTAGGGTTATGTTTAGAGCTAAGGTTATGGTTCTGGTTAGGGTTAAGGCTATGGTTAGGGTTATGTTTAGAGCTAAGGTTCTGGTTCTGGTTAGGGTTAAGGCTATGGTTAGGGTTATGTTTAGAGCTAGGTTGTGGTTAGGGTTAGAGCTAAAGATATGGTTAGGGTTAGAGTTAAGGTTAGGGTTATGGTTAGAGCTAAGGTTATGGTCGGGGTTATGGTTAGGTTTGGGAATGTTCAATTGTAATGTCCAAGTCTAGAGGAATCAGGCAGCTTCTCTCACCTCCTCTAATTAGGAAGGAGAACAGTCAAGCAGCAGAGGGGGACCTCTTCGCGGCAGCCGAACTGACCACGGCTCAACCGAAGCCCGACCGGATGTCCACTAACACCAGGTGACAGATAAGTCTATGTCTATTGATGTGTTAGTATGATCTCCAAGTGTACAGGGATCAGGAGGGAGATCAGCCGAGCAGCAGAGGAGGACCTCTTCGCGGCAGCCGGACTGACCACGGCTCCACCGAAGTCCGCCCGGATGTCCGATACAACCAGGCGATTGATTAAATCAGTGTTTGCCACTATGTTATTATAATGTCCAAGTGTGGAGGAATCAGGAAGCTTCTCTCGCCTCCTCTAATTAGGAGGGAGAACAGTCAAGCAGCAGAGGAGGACCTCTTCGCGGCAGCCGAGCTGACCACGGCTCAACCGAAGCCTGACCGGATGTCCAATGACACAAGGTGGCTGGTTAAGTCTATGCCTATTGATATGTTAGTATGATCCCCAAGTATAGAGGAATCAAGAGGGAGATCAGCCAAGCAGCAGAGGAGGACCTCTTCGCGGCAGACCGAGCTGACCCCGGCTCCACTGAAGTCCGACCGGATGTCCAACACCACAAGGCGATTGATTTGAGATGGGGTTTTTTTCTATTATGTATTATTCTATATAATAAAATTGGTACTAAAATTGCAATCTTATTTGGAGGTTTGTTAGGGTTGGAATGTGGGGAACCTTAAGAAAAAGCTATCTTGCTTATACAGATTGTATAAGTCCGGAGATAGGAAGTGATTAGAATGCCTCGGCCCCTGAGGTACCTTACAAGGGGGGCACAGAAATAAAGGGGGTGGAGATATCAAACACTACGAAAGGGATCACAGTGTTCAATAGGGTTAGGGTTAGGGTTAGGGTTAGGGTAGGGTTAGGGTTAGGGTTAGGGTAGGGTTAGGGTTAGGGTTAGGGTAGGGTTAGGGTTAGGGTTAGGGTTAGGGTTAGGGGTTAGGGTTAGGGTTAGGGTTAGGGGTTAGGGTTAGGGTTAGGGTTAGGGTTAGGGTTAGGGTTAGGGTAGGGTTAGGGTTAGGGTTAGGGTTAGGGTTAGGGTTAGGGGTTAGGGTTAGGGTTAGGGTTAGGGTTAGGGTTTAGGGTTAGGGTTAGGGTTAGGGTTAGGGTTAGGGTTAGGGTAGGGTTAGGGTTAGGGTTAGGGTTAGGGTTGGGTTAGGGTTAGGGTTAGGGTTAGGGTTAGGGGTTAGGGGTTAGGGTTAGGGTTAGGGGGTTAGGGTTAGGGTTAGGGTTAGGGTTAGGGTTAGGGTTTAGGGTTAGGGTTAGGGTTAGGGTTAGGGGTTAGGGGTTAGGGTTAGGGTTAGGGTTAGGGTTAGGGTTAGGGTAAGGGTTAGGGTTAGGGTTAGGGTTAGGGTTAGGGTTAGGGGTTAGGGTTAGGGTTAGGGTTAGGGTTAGGGTTAGGGGTTAGGGTTAGGGGTTAGGGTTAGGGTTAGGGTTAGGTTTGTTAAAGTTAACGAGGAACACGCCCCATGGGACCCTTTAGCGGGAATTGCATGGTTGGATGACGTGAACACCGGTAGCGGCACGGCCATTGAACCTTTGGGGCCTGCCTCTCATGAATTCTGAATGGACAGGATAGGAGGAAATGAGGAGATTTCCCAAAAGTTTCCTAACCAGACAGGGCCTCTGGTAAAATTGGTGTTAATTACTATGTAATTATCATCCTCAAGTATAAAGGAATCAGGAGAGAGATCAGAGCAGTCAAAGAGGGGACCCTCTTCGCGGCCGCCCGGCTAACCGCAGCCTGATTGAAGTCCAACCTGATGTCCAATATCGCAAGGTGATTGATTAAACTGGTGTTTATTACTATGTTGTTATAATCTCCAAGTATAAAGGAATCAAGAAGGAGAGCAGATAAGCAGCAGAGGAGAGCCTCTTCGCGGCAGCCGAGCTGACCACGGTTCAACTGAAGTCCGACCGGATGTCCCATAAAACAAGGAAACTAATTTAATCTGTATTTATTATTATGTTATTATAATCTCCAAGTATAAAGGAATCAGGAGAGAGATCAGAGCAGTCAAAGAGGAGACCCTCTTCGCGGCCGCCCGGCTAACCGCAGCCTGATTGAAGTCCAGCCTGATATCCACTAATACAAGGGGATATTTTAATTTGGTCTAGAATCTGGGTTATAATTTAGGTACAGGCTAAGGTTTAAGATCAAAATTTGTTATAGGGTGGGAATGGGATTAGGAATAAGGTGGCAATTAAGGCCTAATTAAGGGTTAAGTTTGGGGTCGGGTTAGTGATTAGGGCCTAGTTAGGGGTTAAGTTTAGGATTAAGGTTAGGAGTTAGGGTCTAGTTAAGGGTTAAGTTTAGGGTTAGGGCCTAGTTAAGGGTTAAGGTTAGGGCCTGGTTTAGGGTTAAGGTTAGAGCCTAGTTAAGGGTTAAGGTAAGAGCCTAGTTAAGGGTTAAGGTTAGGGCCTACTTAAGGGTTAAGGTTAGGGTTAGGGCCTAGTTAAGGGTTAAGGTTAGGGTTAGAGTCTAGTTAGGGGTTAAGGTTAGGGTTAAGGTTAGGGTCTAGTTAGGGGTTAAGTTTAGGGTTAGGGCCTAGTTAGGGGTTAAGTTTAGGGTTAGGATCTGGTTAGGGGTTAGGTTTAGGGTTAGGGCCTAGTTAGGGGTTAAGTTTAGAGTTAGGGCCTAATTAAGGGTTAAGGTTAGGGCCTACTTAGGGGTTAAGGTTAGGGTTAGGGCCTAGGTCAAGGGTTAAGGTTAGGGCCTAGAGGCTGAGGTCATGTTCATGGTGGGCTGTAAGGTGGTGGGAGAGGTGTTGGGTGAGTGCTTATGACTGTATTTATGTAACTTTCAAGTTACAATTGGAATTTTCTGTAAAAATCCTGGAAAAAATCAAAAAGGTCAAAAGGTCGACGATGAAAAAATGGTCGGTGAACTGAGGAAATTTATGTTATTATTCGTCGGAGGGAGAGGGGAGATTGTTATATTAGTTTAGACATTTTTAGAATAGATATTAAAGGCTGCTAAGCCTTATATTTAGTGCTATAATAAGCTGATATTATAAGGCCTTTCTAAGGTTTGGGGGAAGTAAAGTAAAGGTGTTTTATTTAGAGAAACTAAATTTGGGTACACATCATCAGTAGTCACCTCAGGGTCAAGCGGGTGTTTCGGCCATGAAACTAGACACCCTAACCTGAGGCTGGCCCACCAGGGGTGATCAAATCCCTGGTGTGTGTCCCTCGTGTCAATTGGTTTTTTGAATAAAGTTTTATTTTATAAAGCTGTTTTTATATCTATTTTGTAGTTCCTAGTTTAGGTGACCCTAGACATATATCTAATTTGAGGAGGGAGGGAGAAAATAAAAGGCGAGCGAGCGGTTGTCGGCGCGAGAGCGAAAAAACGGGCGTGCTAAAGGGACTAGCTATCCTACAAGGGGTCCCCCCGAGAGATGATCAGGACCAGCCCCGACAGAGCGGTGCCTTCCTGGCCATCCCCAGGGATCGAGGAAACAGAGCCAGCCGCACTGAAGTGCTGCCTCCCTGCTCCCTCTGGGGTTCCCAAGAGGTATTGATTATGATCCCTGTACTCCATACACCGCACAGTCCCAGGGATCAGGAAATGAAAGCTATTTTGAAAAATTCAGTTTGTGTTTTTTTATATTTTTTATTTATTTTAAGTTTAATTATTTTTATTATATGTGTAGTGTAAGATGTGCTGTTGTATGGGTGGGGCTACCCCCCATAGAAAATTTGGCTACAATTAAGGTCCTG
The DNA here is from genome assembly GCA_030544235.1 of Lepturacanthus savala. Classification (NCBI taxonomy): domain Eukaryota; kingdom Metazoa; phylum Chordata; class Actinopteri; order Scombriformes; family Trichiuridae; genus Lepturacanthus; species Lepturacanthus savala. The sequence goes on from CM060478.1 coordinate 32,457,654, forward strand.
AAGCCGGGGACCACCACATCCTGCGTGCATTGTCTCTATTGAGACGCAAGGAGGGCTGCATACTTACCGCCATGTACAGGTCACCGCTGGGGCCAGCTGGACTGACCCGTACATGGCCAGCGAATTGTTTGGTGTGGGGAATTTTAGGGGGTGTCATTAAGCTGAGGTACTATATGAGGGAGGGTGGCGAAATGAAATATTTAATTTTGAAGAGAGGGTTTGTGGGATGTGTATTAATTGAATTTGGAGGTTAAAATCAGTGTAGGGGTGAAAGAATTTTTCAAAAATTCAAAACGGTTTGGAAGATATATCTATTTTTAGGATTTGTTAGAGGGGAAGAGCGGCATTGTGGGAAATCCGAAACCAGGAAGTGATAATCTATGTGCATATCTTTTGAACTGTAAGTCTGATTAACTTCAAAACAATTTTAAATAGGAGGTGAGGGAGGATAGAAAAAATGTATTAAGTATTAAGCTGTATATTATTGAGAAATTATAATAAATAGTCATAATATTAAATAAATTTAAACTGGATTATAGAAATAGGTGTAATTTAATGATTAGAACGGTCAGTACGTAATGGTATTCTATATTTTTGTGGTAATGAAATAGCATGGTGGAAGGTCAAATTAGAAGTATGACCTTTGACCTTTTATTCCCTATTCCATTACAGTTAGTTGATATTATAAAGTTAATTTATTAATATAGGACTTTTTACATATATATTATTTTGATAGGGTTTCATTTGTGTTGTATGTTGTATTATTTAATAATATAGTCATAATAGTATTTAAAGATTTGTTTATAATATTCATAATAGTAAAAATAAAAATATTCTGAGGGGCCTTATCGGTGGGGATAGAAGATTAAGTTATGTGATAATAGTCTACATCTAGTGAGGTAGAGAGTTCAATTTAAAGCCTGACCTTTGACTTTTTTGTTCAATCATTGACCTTTTAAATTACTCTTAAGTTTATAATTTAAGATGGGAATTTTTAACATTGTGTTTATATCCTTTTAATTGTGTTAATTATAATAAATACTTTATTATAATAAAATCTAACAAAATAAAATTGTGTATAAAATTGATAATAATAGCGCTTTTTTAATTTATTTATTTAGAGGCCTGTTAGGGGTGGAATGTGGGGAACCTTAAGGAAAAGCTATCTTGCTTATACAGATTGTATAAGTCAGGAGATAGGAAGTGATTAGAATGCCTCGGCCCCTGAGGTACCTTACAAGGGGGGCACAGAAATAAAGGGGGTGGAGATATCAAACACTACGAAAGGGATCACAGTGTTCAATAGGAAACCAAACTATCCCCTGAGTTACTTTACAAGGCTGTTTGGTAAATGTTGTCGAAAACAAGAGTCGATCAGGTAAGTACACCTAAGGCAATGGTTTGGCCAGGGGTTAGGTTTGTTAAAGTTAACGAGGAACACGCCCCATGGGACCCTTTAGCGGGAATTGCATGGTTGGATGACGTGAACACCGGTAGCGGCACGGCCATTGAACCTTTGGGGCCTGCCTCTCATGAATTCTGAATGGACAGGATAGGAGGAAATGAGGAGATTTCCCAAAAGTTTCCTAACCAGACAGGGCCTCTGGTAAAATTGGTGTTAATTACTATGTAATTATCATCCTCAAGTATAAAGGAATCAGGAGAGAGATCAGAGCAGTCAAAGAGGGGACCCTCTTCGCGGCCGCCCGGCTAACCGCAGCCTGATTGAAGTCCAACCTGATGTCCAATATCGCAAGGTGATTGATTAAACTGGTGTTTATTACTATGTTGTTATAATCTCCAAGTATAAAGGAATCAAGAAGGAGAGCAGATAAGCAGCAGAGGAGAGCCTCTTCGCGGCAGCCGAGCTGACCACGGTTCAACTGAAGTCCGACCGGATGTCCCATAAAACAAGGAAACTAATTTAATCTGTATTTATTATTATGTTATTATAATCTCCAAGTATAAAGGAATCAGGAGAGAGATCAGAGCAGTCAAAGAGGAGACCCTCTTCGCGGCCGCCCGGCTAACCGCAGCCTGATTGAAGTCCAGCCTGATATCCACTAATACAAGGGGATATTTTAATTTGGTCTAGAATCTGGGTTATAATTTAGGTACAGGCTAAGGTTTAAGATCAAAATTTGTTATAGGGTGGGAATGGGATTAGGAATAAGGTGGCAATTAAGGCCTAATTAAGGGTTAAGTTTGGGGTCGGGTTAGTGATTAGGGCCTAGTTAGGGGTTAAGTTTAGGATTAAGGTTAGGAGTTAGGGTCTAGTTAAGGGTTAAGTTTAGGGTTAGGGCCTAGTTAAGGGTTAAGGTTAGGGCCTGGTTTAGGGTTAAGGTTAGAGCCTAGTTAAGGGTTAAGGTAAGAGCCTAGTTAAGGGTTAAGGTTAGGGCCTACTTAAGGGTTAAGGTTAGGGTTAGGGCCTAGTTAAGGGTTAAGGTTAGGGTTAGAGTCTAGTTAGGGGTTAAGGTTAGGGTTAAGGTTAGGGTCTAGTTAGGGGTTAAGTTTAGGGTTAGGGCCTAGTTAGGGGTTAAGTTTAGGGTTAGGATCTGGTTAGGGGTTAGGTTTAGGGTTAGGGCCTAGTTAGGGGTTAAGTTTAGAGTTAGGGCCTAATTAAGGGTTAAGGTTAGGGCCTACTTAGGGGTTAAGGTTAGGGTTAGGGCCTAGGTCAAGGGTTAAGGTTAGGGCCTAGAGGCTGAGGTCATGTTCATGGTGGGCTGTAAGGTGGTGGGAAGAGGTGTTGGGTGAGTGCTTATGACTGTATTTATGTAACTTTCAAGTTACAATTGGAATTTTCTGTAAAAATCCTGGAAAAAATCAAAAAGGTCAAAAGGTCGACGATGAAAAAATGGTCGGTGAACTGAGGAAATTTATGTTATTATTCGTCGGAGGGAGAGGGGAGATTGTTATATTAGTTTAGACATTTTTAGAATAGATATTAAAGGCTGCTAAGCCTTATATTTAGTGCTATAATAAGCTGATATTATAAGGCCTTTCTAAGGTTTGGGGGAAGTAAAGTAAAGGTGTTTTATTTAGAGAAACTAAATTTGGGTACACATCATCAGTAGTCACCTCAGGGTCAAGCGGGTGTTTCGGCCATGAAACTAGACACCCTAACCTGAGGCTGGCCCACCAGGGGTGATCAAATCCCTGGTGTGTGTCCCTCGTGTCAATTGGTTTTTTGAATAAAGTTTTATTTTATAAAGCTGTTTTTATATCTATTTTGTAGTTCCTAGTTTAGGTGACCCTAGACATATATCTAATTTGAGGAGGGAGGGAGAAAATAAAAGGCGAGCGAGCGGTTGTCGGCGCGAGAGCGAAAAAACGGGCGTGCTAAAGGGACTAGCTATCCTACAAGGGGTCCCCCCGAGAGATGATCAGGACCAGCCCCGACAGAGCGGTGCCTTCCTGGCCATCCCCAGGGATCGAGGAAACAGAGCCAGCCGCACTGAAGTGCTGCCTCCCTGCTCCCTCTGGGGTTCCCAAGAGGTATTGATTATGATCCCTGTACTCCATACACCGCACAGTCCCAGGGATCAGGAAATGAAAGCTATTTTGAAAAATTCAGTTTGTGTTTTTTTATATTTTTTATTTATTTTAAGTTTAATTATTTTTATTATATGTGTAGTGTAAGATGTGCTGTTGTATGGGTGGGGCTACCCCCCATAGAAAATTTGGCTACAATTAAGGTCCTGAAGCCGGGGACCACCACATCCTGCGTGCATTGTCTCTATTGAGACGCAAGGAGGGCTGCATACTTACCGCCATGTACAGGTCACCGCTGGGGCCAGCTGGACTGACCCGTACATGGCCAGCGAATTGTTTGGTGTGGGGAATTTTAGGGGGTGTCATTAAGCTGAGGTACTATATGAGGGAGGGTGGCGAAATGAAATATTTAATTTTGAAGAGAGGGTTTGTGGGATGTGTATTAATTGAATTTGGAGGTTAAAATCAGTGTAGGGGTGAAAGAATTTTTCAAAAATTCAAAACGGTTTGGAAGATATATCTATTTTTAGGATTTGTTAGAGGGGAAGAGCGGCATTGTGGGAAATCCGAAACCAGGAAGTGATAATCTATGTGCATATCTTTTGAACTGTAAGTCTGATTAACTTCAAAACAATTTTAAATAGGAGGTGAGGGAGGATAGAAAAAATGTATTAAGTATTAAGCTGTATATTATTGAGAAATTATAATAAATAGTCATAATATTAAATAAATTTAAACTGGATTATAGAAATAGGTGTAATTTAATGATTAGAACGGTCAGTACGTAATGGTATTCTATATTTTTGTGGTAATGAAATAGCATGGTGGAAGGTCAAATTAGAAGTATGACCTTTGACCTTTTATTCCCTATTCCATTACAGTTAGTTGATATTATAAAGTTAATTTATTAATATAGGACTTTTTACATATATATTATTTTGATAGGGTTTCATTTGTGTTGTATGTTGTATTATTTAATAATATAGTCATAATAGTATTTAAAGATTTGTTTATAATATTCATAATAGTAAAAATAAAAATATTCTGAGGGGCCTTATCGGTGGGGATAGAAGATTAAGTTATGTGATAATAGTCTACATCTAGTGAGGTGGAGAGTTCAATTTAAAGCCTGACCTTTGACTTTTTTGTTCAATCATTGACCTTTTAAATTACTCTTAAGTTTATAATTTAAGATGGGAATTTTTAACATTGTGTTTATATCCTTTTAATTGTGTTAATTATAATAAATACTTTATTATAATAAAATCTAACAAAATAAAATTGTGTATAAAATTGATAATAATAGCGCTTTTTTAATTTATTTATTTAGAGGCCTGTTAGGGGTGGAATGTGGGGAACCTTAAGGAAAAGCTATCTTGCTTATACAGATTGTATAAGTCAGGAGATAGGAAGTGATTAGAATGCCTCGGCCCCTGAGGTACCTTACAAGGGGGGCACAGAAATAAAGGGGGTGGAGATATCAAACACTACGAAAGGGATCACAGTGTTCAATAGGAAACCAAACTATCCCCTGAGTTACTTTACAAGGCTGTTTGGTAAATGTTGTCGAAAACAAGAGTCGATCAGGTAAGTACACCTAAGGCAATGGTTTGGCCAGGGGTTAGGTTTGTTAAAGTTAACGAGGAACACGCCCCATGGGACCCTTTAGCGGGAATTGCATGGTTGGATGACGTGAACACCGGTAGCGGCACGGCCATTGAACCTTTGGGGCCTGCCTCTCATGAATTCTGAATGGACAGGATAGGAGGAAATGAGGAGATTTCCCAAAAGTTTCCTAACCAGACAGGGCCTCTGGTAAAATTGGTGTTAATTACTATGTAATTATCATCCTCAAGTATAAAGGAATCAGGAGAGAGATCAGAGCAGTCAAAGAGGGGACCCTCTTCGCGGCCGCCCGGCTAACCGCAGCCTGATTGAAGTCCAACCTGATGTCCAATATCGCAAGGTGATTGATTAAACTGGTGTTTATTACTATGTTGTTATAATCTCCAAGTATAAAGGAATCAAGAAGGAGAGCAGATAAGCAGCAGAGGAGAGCCTCTTCGCGGCAGCCGAGCTGACCACGGTTCAACTGAAGTCCGACCGGATGTCCCATAAAACAAGGAAACTAATTTAATCTGTATTTATTATTATGTTATTATAATCTCCAAGTATAAAGGAATCAGGAGAGAGATCAGAGCAGTCAAAGAGGAGACCCTCTTCGCGGCCGCCCGGCTAACCGCAGCCTGATTGAAGTCCAGCCTGATATCCACTAATACAAGGGGATATTTTAATTTGGTCTAGAATCTGGGTTATAATTTAGGTACAGGCTAAGGTTTAAGATCAAAATTTGTTATAGGGTGGGAATGGGATTAGGAATAAGGTGGCAATTAAGGCCTAATTAAGGGTTAAGTTTGGGGTCGGGTTAGTGATTAGGGCCTAGTTAGGGGTTAAGTTTAGGATTAAGGTTAGGAGTTAGGGTCTAGTTAAGGGTTAAGTTTAGGGTTAGGGCCTAGTTAAGGGTTAAGGTTAGGGCCTGGTTTAGGGTTAAGGTTAGAGCCTAGTTAAGGGTTAAGGTAAGAGCCTAGTTAAGGGTTAAGGTTAGGGCCTACTTAAGGGTTAAGGTTAGGGTTAGGGCCTAGTTAAGGGTTAAGGTTAGGGTTAGAGTCTAGTTAGGGGTTAAGGTTAGGGTTAAGGTTAGGGTCTAGTTAGGGGTTAAGTTTAGGGTTAGGGCCTAGTTAGGGGTTAAGTTTAGGGTTAGGATCTGGTTAGGGGTTAGGTTTAGGGTTAGGGCCTAGTTAGGGGTTAAGTTTAGAGTTAGGGCCTAATTAAGGGTTAAGGTTAGGGCCTACTTAGGGGTTAAGGTTAGGGTTAGGGCCTAGGTCAAGGGTTAAGGTTAGGGCCTAGAGGCTGAGGTCATGTTCATGGTGGGCTGTAAGGTGGTGGGAGAGGTGTTGGGTGAGTGCTTATGACTGTATTTATGTAACTTTCAAGTTACAATTGGAATTTTCTGTAAAAATCCTGGAAAAAATCAAAAAGGTCAAAAGGTCGACGATGAAAAAATGGTCGGTGAACTGAGGAAATTTATGTTATTATTCGTCGGAGGGAGAGGGGAGATTGTTATATTAGTTTAGACATTTTTAGAATAGATATTAAAGGCTGCTAAGCCTTATATTTAGTGCTATAATAAGCTGATATTATAAGGCCTTTCTAAGGTTTGGGGGAAGTAAAGTAAAGGTGTTTTATTTAGAGAAACTAAATTTGGGTACACATCATCAGTAGTCACCTCAGGGTCAAGCGGGTGTTTCGGCCATGAAACTAGACACCCTAACCTGAGGCTGGCCCACCAGGGGTGATCAAATCCCTGGTGTGTGTCCCTCGTGTCAATTGGTTTTTTGAATAAAGTTTTATTTTATAAAGCTGTTTTTATATCTATTTTGTAGTTCCTAGTTTAGGTGACCCTAGACATATATCTAATTTGAGGAGGGAGGGAGAAAATAAAAGGCGAGCGAGCGGTTGTCGGCGCGAGAGCGAAAAAAACGGGCGTGCTAAAGGGACTAGCTATCCTACAAGGGGTCCCCCCGAGAGATGATCAGGACCAGCCCCGACAGAGCGGTGCCTTCCTGGCCATCCCCAGGGATCGAGGAAACAGAGCCAGCCGCACTGAAGTGCTGCCTCCCTGCTCCCTCTGGGGTTCCCAAGAGGTATTGATTATGATCCCTGTACTCCATACACCGCACAGTCCCAGGGATCAGGAAATGAAAGCTATTTTGAAAAATTCAGTTTGTGTTTTTTTATATTTTTTATTTATTTTAAGTTTAATTATTTTTATTATATGTGTAGTGTAAGATGTGCTGTTGTATGGGTGGGGCTACCCCCCATAGAAAATTTGGCTACAATTAAGGTCCTGAAGCCGGGGACCACCACATCCTGCGTGCATTGTCTCTATTGAGACGCAAGGAGGGCTGCATACTTACCGCCATGTACAGGTCACCGCTGGGGCCAGCTGGACTGACCCGTACATGGCCAGCGAATTGTTTGGTGTGGGGAATTTTAGGGGGTGTCATTAAGCTGAGGTACTATATGAGGGAGGGTGGCGAAATGAAATATTTAATTTTGAAGAGAGGGTTTGTGGGATGTGTATTAATTGAATTTGGAGGTTAAAATCAGTGTAGGGGTGAAAGAATTTTTCAAAAATTCAAAACGGTTTGGAAGATATATCTATTTTTAGGATTTGTTAGAGGGGAAGAGCGGCATTGTGGGAAATCCGAAACCAGGAAGTGATAATCTATGTGCATATCTTTTGAACTGTAAGTCTGATTAACTTCAAAACAATTTTAAATAGGAGGTGAGGGAGGATAGAAAAAATGTATTAAGTATTAAGCTGTATATTATTGAGAAATTATAATAAATAGTCATAATATTAAATAAATTTAAACTGGATTATAGAAATAGGTGTAATTTAATGATTAGAACGGTCAGTACGTAATGGTATTCTATATTTTTGTGGTAATGAAATAGCATGGTGGAAGGTCAAATTAGAAGTATGACCTTTGACCTTTTATTCCCTATTCCATTACAGTTAGTTGATATTATAAAGTTAATTTATTAATATAGGACTTTTTACATATATATTATTTTGATAGGGTTTCATTTGTGTTGTATGTTGTATTATTTAATAATATAGTCATAATAGTATTTAAAGATTTGTTTATAATATTCATAATAGTAAAAATAAAAATATTCTGAGGGGCCTTATCGGTGGGGATAGAAGATTAAGTTATGTGATAATAGTCTACATCTAGTGAGGTAGAGAGTTCAATTTAAAGCCTGACCTTTGACTTTTTTGTTCAATCATTGACCTTTTAAATTACTCTTAAGTTTATAATTTAAGATGGGAATTTTTAACATTGTGTTTATATCCTTTTAATTGTGTTAATTATAATAAATACTTTATTATAATAAAATCTAACAAAATAAAATTGTGTATAAAATTGATAATAATAGCGCTTTTTTAATTTATTTATTTAGAGGCCTGTTAGGGGTGGAATGTGGGGAACCTTAAGGAAAAGCTATCTTGCTTATACAGATTGTATAAGTCAGGAGATAGGAAGTGATTAGAATGCCTCGGCCCCTGAGGTACCTTACAAGGGGGGCACAGAAATAAAGGGGGTGGAGATATCAAACACTACGAAAGGGATCACAGTGTTCAATAGGAAACCAAACTATCCCCTGAGTTACTTTACAAGGCTGTTTGGTAAATGTTGTCGAAAACAAGAGTCGATCAGGTAAGTACACCTAAGGCAATGGTTTGGCCAGGGGTTAGGTTTGTTAAAGTTAACGAGGAACACGCCCCATGGGACCCTTTAGCGGGAATTGCATGGTTGGATGACGTGAACACCGGTAGCGGCACGGCCATTGAACCTTTGGGGCCTGCCTCTCATGAATTCTGAATGGACAGGATAGGAGGAAATGAGGAGATTTCCCAAAAGTTTCCTAACCAGACAGGGCCTCTGGTAAAATTGGTGTTAATTACTATGTAATTATCATCCTCAAGTATAAAGGAATCAGGAGAGAGATCAGAGCAGTCAAAGAGGGGACCCTCTTCGCGGCCGCCCGGCTAACCGCAGCCTGATTGAAGTCCAACCTGATGTCCAATATCGCAAGGTGATTGATTAAACTGGTGTTTATTACTATGTTGTTATAATCTCCAAGTATAAAGGAATCAAGAAGGAGAGCAGATAAGCAGCAGAGGAGAGCCTCTTCGCGGCAGCCGAGCTGACCACGGTTCAACTGAAGTCCGACCGGATGTCCCATAAAACAAGGAAACTAATTTAATCTGTATTTATTATTATGTTATTATAATCTCCAAGTATAAAGGAATCAGGAGAGAGATCAGAGCAGTCAAAGAGGAGACCCTCTTCGCGGCCGCCCGGCTAACCGCAGCCTGATTGAAGTCCAGCCTGATATCCACTAATACAAGGGGATATTTTAATTTGGTCTAGAATCTGGGTTATAATTTAGGTACAGGCTAAGGTTTAAGATCAAAATTTGTTATAGGGTGGGAATGGGATTAGGAATAAGGTGGCAATTAAGGCCTAATTAAGGGTTAAGTTTGGGGTCGGGTTAGTGATTAGGGCCTAGTTAGGGGTTAAGTTTAGGATTAAGGTTAGGAGTTAGGGTCTAGTTAAGGGTTAAGTTTAGGGTTAGGGCCTAGTTAAGGGTTAAGGTTAGGGCCTGGTTTAGGGTTAAGGTTAGAGCCTAGTTAAGGGTTAAGGTAAGAGCCTAGTTAAGGGTTAAGGTTAGGGCCTACTTAAGGGTTAAGGTTAGGGTTAGGGCCTAGTTAAGGGTTAAGGTTAGGGTTAGAGTCTAGTTAGGGGTTAAGGTTAGGGTTAAGGTTAGGGTCTAGTTAGGGGTTAAGTTTAGGGTTAGGGCCTAGTTAGGGGTTAAGTTTAGGGTTAGGATCTGGTTAGGGGTTAGGTTTAGGGTTAGGGCCTAGTTAGGGGTTAAGTTTAGAGTTAGGGCCTAATTAAGGGTTAAGGTTAGGGCCTACTTAGGGGTTAAGGTTAGGGTTAGGGCCTAGGTCAAGGGTTAAGGTTAGGGCCTAGAGGCTGAGGTCATGTTCATGGTGGGCTGTAAGGTGGTGGGAGAGGTGTTGGGTGAGTGCTTATGACTGTATTTATGTAACTTTCAAGTTACAATTGGAATTTTCTGTAAAAATCCTGGAAAAAATCAAAAAGGTCAAAAGGTCGACGATGAAAAAATGGTCGGTGAACTGAGGAAATTTATGTTATTATTCGTCGGAGGGAGAGGGGAGATTGTTATATTAGTTTAGACATTTTTAGAATAGATATTAAAGGCTGCTAAGCCTTATATTTAGTGCTATAATAAGCTGATATTATAAGGCCTTTCTAAGGTTTGGGGGAAGTAAAGTAAAGGTGTTTTATTTAGAGAAACTAAATTTGGGTACACATCATCAGTAGTCACCTCAGGGTCAAGCGGGTGTTTCGGCCATGAAACTAGACACCCTAACCTGAGGCTGGCCCACCAGGGGTGATCAAATCCCTGGTGTGTGTCCCTCGTGTCAATTGGTTTTTTGAATAAAGTTTTATTTTATAAAGCTGTTTTTATATCTATTTTGTAGTTCCTAGTTTAGGTGACCCTAGACATATATCTAATTTGAGGAGGGAGGGAGAAAATAAAAGGCGAGCGAGCGGTTGTCGGCGCGGAGAGCGAAAAAACGGGCGTGCTAAAGGGACTAGCTATCCTACAAGGGGTCCCCCCGAGAGATGATCAGGACCAGCCCCGACAGAGCGGTGCCTTCCTGGCCATCCCCAGGGATCGAGGAAACAGAGCCAGCCGCACTGAAGTGCTGCCTCCCTGCTCCCTCTGGGGTTCCCAAGAGGTATTGATTATGATCCCTGTACTCCATACACCGCACAGTCCCAGGGATCAGGAAATGAAAGCTATTTTGAAAAATTCAGTTTGTGTTTTTTTATATTTTTTATTTATTTTAAGTTTAATTATTTTTATTATATGTGTAGTGTAAGATGTGCTGTTGTATGGGTGGGGCTACCCCCCATAGAAAATTTGGCTACAATTAAGGTCCTGAAGCCGGGGACCACCACATCCTGCGTGCATTGTCTCTATTGAGACGCAAGGAGGGCTGCATACTTACCGCCATGTACAGGTCACCGCTGGGGCCAGCTGGACTGACCCGTACATGGCCAGCGAATTGTTTGGTGTGGGGAATTTTAGGGGGTGTCATTAAGCTGAGGTACTATATGAGGGAGGGTGGCGAAATGAAATATTTAATTTTGAAGAGAGGGTTTGTGGGATGTGTATTAATTGAATTTGGAGGTTAAAATCAGTGTAGGGGTGAAAGAATTTTTCAAAAATTCAAAACGGTTTGGAAGATATATCTATTTTTAGGATTTGTTAGAGGGGAAGAGCGGCATTGTGGGAAATCCGAAACCAGGAAGTGATAATCTATGTGCATATCTTTTGAACTGTAAGTCTGATTAACTTCAAAACAATTTTAAATAGGAGGTGAGGGAGGATAGAAAAAATGTATTAAGTATTAAGCTGTATATTATTGAGAAATTATAATAAATAGTCATAATATTAAATAAATTTAAACTGGATTATAGAAATAGGTGTAATTTAATGATTAGAACGGTCAGTACGTAATGGTATTCTATATTTTTGTGGTAATGAAATAGCATGGTGGAAGGTCAAATTAGAAGTATGACCTTTGACCTTTTATTCCCTATTCCATTACAGTTAGTTGATATTATAAAGTTAATTTATTAATATAGGACTTTTTACATATATATTATTTTGATAGGGTTTCATTTGTGTTGTATGTTGTATTATTTAATAATATAGTCATAATAGTATTTAAAGATTTGTTTATAATATTCATAATAGTAAAAATAAAAATATTCTGAGGGGCCTTATCGGTGGGGATAGAAGATTAAGTTATGTGATAATAGTCTACATCTAGTGAGGTAGAGAGTTCAATTTAAAGCCTGACCTTTGACTTTTTTGTTCAATCATTGACCTTTTAAATTACTCTTAAGTTTATAATTTAAGATGGGAATTTTTAACATTGTGTTTATATCCTTTTAATTGTGTTAATTATAATAAATACTTTATTATAATAAAATCTAACAAAATAAAATTGTGTATAAAATTGATAATAATAGCGCTTTTTTAATTTATTTATTTAGAGGCCTGTTAGGGGTGGAATGTGGGGAACCTTAAGGAAAAGCTATCTTGCTTATACAGATTGTATAAGTCAGGAGATAGGAAGTGATTAGAATGCCTCGGCCCCTGAGGTACCTTACAAGGGGGGCACAGAAATAAAGGGGGTGGAGATATCAAACACTACGAAAGGGATCACAGTGTTCAATAGGAAACCAAACTATCCCCTGAGTTACTTTACAAGGCTGTTTGGTAAATGTTGTCGAAAACAAGAGTCGATCAGGTAAGTACACCTAAGGCAATGGTTTGGCCAGGGGTTAGGTTTGTTAAAGTTAACGAGGAACACGCCCCATGGGACCCTTTAGCGGGAATTGCATGGTTGGATGACGTGAACACCGGTAGCGGCACGGCCATTGAACCTTTGGGGCCTGCCTCTCATGAATTCTGAATGGACAGGATAGGAGGAAATGAGGAGATTTCCCAAAAGTTTCCTAACCAGACAGGGCCTCTGGTAAAATTGGTGTTAATTACTATGTAATTATCATCCTCAAGTATAAAGGAATCAGGAGAGAGATCAGAGCAGTCAAAGAGGGGACCCTCTTCGCGGCCGCCCGGCTAACCGCAGCCTGATTGAAGTCCAACCTGATGTCCAATATCGCAAGGTGATTGATTAAACTGGTGTTTATTACTATGTTGTTATAATCTCCAAGTATAAAGGAATCAAGAAGGAGAGCAGATAAGCAGCAGAGGAGAGCCTCTTCGCGGCAGCCGAGCTGACCACGGTTCAACTGAAGTCCGACCGGATGTCCCATAAAACAAGGAAACTAATTTAATCTGTATTTATTATTATGTTATTATAATCTCCAAGTATAAAGGAATCAGGAGAGAGATCAGAGCAGTCAAAGAGGAGACCCTCTTCGCGGCCGCCCGGCTAACCGCAGCCTGATTGAAGTCCAGCCTGATATCCACTAATACAAGGGGATATTTTAATTTGGTCTAGAATCTGGGTTATAATTTAGGTACAGGCTAAGGTTTAAGATCAAAATTTGTTATAGGGTGGGAATGGGATTAGGAATAAGGTGGCAATTAAGGCCTAATTAAGGGTTAAGTTTGGGGTCGGGTTAGTGATTAGGGCCTAGTTAGGGGTTAAGTTTAGGATTAAGGTTAGGAGTTAGGGTCTAGTTAAGGGTTAAGTTTAGGGTTAGGGCCTAGTTAAGGGTTAAGGTTAGGGCCTGGTTTAGGGTTAAGGTTAGAGCCTAGTTAAGGGTTAAGGTAAGAGCCTAGTTAAGGGTTAAGGTTAGGGCCTACTTAAGGGTTAAGGTTAGGGTTAGGGCCTAGTTAAGGGTTAAGGTTAGGGTTAGAGTCTAGTTAGGGGTTAAGGTTAGGGTTAAGGTTAGGGTCTAGTTAGGGGTTAAGTTTAGGGTTAGGGCCTAGTTAGGGGTTAAGTTTAGGGTTAGGATCTGGTTAGGGGTTAGGTTTAGGGTTAGGGCCTAGTTAGGGGTTAAGTTTAGAGTTAGGGCCTAATTAAGGGTTAAGGTTAGGGCCTACTTAGGGGTTAAGGTTAGGGTTAGGGCCTAGGTCAAGGGTTAAGGTTAGGGCCTAGAGGCTGAGGTCATGTTCATGGTGGGCTGTAAGGTGGTGGGAGAGGTGTTGGGTGAGTGCTTATGACTGTATTTATGTAACTTTCAAGTTACAATTGGAATTTTCTGTAAAAATCCTGGAAAAAATCAAAAAGGTCAAAAGGTCGACGATGAAAAAATGGTCGGTGAACTGAGGAAATTTATGTTATTATTCGTCGGAGGGAGAGGGGAGATTGTTATATTAGTTTAGACATTTTTAGAATAGATATTAAAGGCTGCTAAGCCTTATATTTAGTGCTATAATAAGCTGATATTATAAGGCCTTTCTAAGGTTTGGGGGAAGTAAAGTAAAGGTGTTTTATTTAGAGAAACTAAATTTGGGTACACATCATCAGTAGTCACCTCAGGGTCAAGCGGGTGTTTCGGCCATGAAACTAGACACCCTAACCTGAGGCTGGCCCACCAGGGGTGATCAAATCCCTGGTGTGTGTCCCTCGTGTCAATTGGTTTTTTGAATAAAGTTTTATTTTATAAAGCTGTTTTTATATCTATTTTGTAGTTCCTAGTTTAGGTGACCCTAGACATATATCTAATTTGAGGAGGGAGGGAGAAAATAAAAGGCGAGCGAGCGGTTGTCGGCGCGAGAGCGAAAAAACGGGCGTGCTAAAGGGACTAGCTATCCTACAAGGGGTCCCCCCGAGAGATGATCAGGACCAGCCCCGACAGAGCGGTGCCTTCCTGGCCATCCCCAGGGATCGAGGAAACAGAGCCAGCCGCACTGAAGTGCTGCCTCCCTGCTCCCTCTGGGGTTCCCAAGAGGTATTGATTATGATCCCTGTACTCCATACACCGCACAGTCCCAGGGATCAGGAAATGAAAGCTATTTTGAAAAATTCAGTTTGTGTTTTTTTATATTTTTTATTTATTTTAAGTTTAATTATTTTTATTATATGTGTAGTGTAAGATGTGCTGTTGTATGGGTGGGGCTACCCCCCATAGAAAATTTGGCTACAATTAAGGTCCTGAAGCCGGGGACCACCACATCCTGCGTGCATTGTCTCTATTGAGACGCAAGGAGGGCTGCATACTTACCGCCATGTACAGGTCACCGCTGGGGCCAGCTGGACTGACCCGTACATGGCCAGCGAATTGTTTGGTGTGGGGAATTTTAGGGGGTGTCATTAAGCTGAGGTACTATATGAGGGAGGGTGGCGAAATGAAATATTTAATTTTGAAGAGAGGGTTTGTGGGATGTGTATTAATTGAATTTGGAGGTTAAAATCAGTGTAGGGGTGAAAGAATTTTTCAAAAATTCAAAACGGTTTGGAAGATATATCTATTTTTAGGATTTGTTAGAGGGGAAGAGCGGCATTGTGGGAAATCCGAAACCAGGAAGTGATAATCTATGTGCATATCTTTTGAACTGTAAGTCTGATTAACTTCAAAACAATTTTAAATAGGAGGTGAGGGAGGATAGAAAAAATGTATTAAGTATTAAGCTGTATATTATTGAGAAATTATAATAAATAGTCATAATATTAAATAAATTTAAACTGGATTATAGAAATAGGTGTAATTTAATGATTAGAACGGTCAGTACGTAATGGTATTCTATATTTTTGTGGTAATGAAATAGCATGGTGGAAGGTCAAATTAGAAGTATGACCTTTGACCTTTTATTCCCTATTCCATTACAGTTAGTTGATATTATAAAGTTAATTTATTAATATAGGACTTTTTACATATATATTATTTTGATAGGGTTTCATTTGTGTTGTATGTTGTATTATTTAATAATATAGTCATAATAGTATTTAAAGATTTGTTTATAATATTCATAATAGTAAAAATAAAAATATTCTGAGGGGCCTTATCGGTGGGGATAGAAGATTAAGTTATGTGATAATAGTCTACATCTAGTGAGGTAGAGAGTTCAATTTAAAGCCTGACCTTTGACTTTTTTGTTCAATCATTGACCTTTTAAATTACTCTTAAGTTTATAATTTAAGATGGGAATTTTTAACATTGTGTTTATATCCTTTTAATTGTGTTAATTATAATAAATACTTTATTATAATAAAATCTAACAAAATAAAATTGTGTATAAAATTGATAATAATAGCGCTTTTTTAATTTATTTATTTAGAGGCCTGTTAGGGGTGGAATGTGGGGAACCTTAAGGAAAAGCTATCTTGCTTATACAGATTGTATAAGTCAGGAGATAGGAAGTGATTAGAATGCCTCGGCCCCTGAGGTACCTTACAAGGGGGGCACAGAAATAAAGGGGGTGGAGATATCAAACACTACGAAAGGGATCACAGTGTTCAATAGGAAACCAAACTATCCCCTGAGTTACTTTACAAGGCTGTTTGGTAAATGTTGTCGAAAACAAGAGTCGATCAGGTAAGTACACCTAAGGCAATGGTTTGGCCAGGGGTTAGGTTTGTTAAAGTTAACGAGGAACACGCCCCATGGGACCCTTTAGCGGGAATTGCATGGTTGGATGACGTGAACACCGGTAGCGGCACGGCCATTGAACCTTTGGGGCCTGCCTCTCATGAATTCTGAATGGACAGGATAGGAGGAAATGAGGAGATTTCCCAAAAGTTTCCTAACCAGACAGGGCCTCTGGTAAAATTGGTGTTAATTACTATGTAATTATCATCCTCAAGTATAAAGGAATCAGGAGAGAGATCAGAGCAGTCAAAGAGGGGACCCTCTTCGCGGCCGCCCGGCTAACCGCAGCCTGATTGAAGTCCAACCTGATGTCCAATATCGCAAGGTGATTGATTAAACTGGTGTTTATTACTATGTTGTTATAATCTCCAAGTATAAAGGAATCAAGAAGGAGAGCAGATAAGCAGCAGAGGAGAGCCTCTTCGCGGCAGCCGAGCTGACCACGGTTCAACTGAAGTCCGACCGGATGTCCCATAAAACAAGGAAACTAATTTAATCTGTATTTATTATTATGTTATTATAATCTCCAAGTATAAAGGAATCAGGAGAGAGATCAGAGCAGTCAAAGAGGAGACCCTCTTCGCGGCCGCCCGGCTAACCGCAGCCTGATTGAAGTCCAGCCTGATATCCACTAATACAAGGGGATATTTTAATTTGGTCTAGAATCTGGGTTATAATTTAGGTACAGGCTAAGGTTTAAGATCAAAATTTGTTATAGGGTGGGAATGGGATTAGGAATAAGGTGGCAATTAAGGCCTAATTAAGGGTTAAGTTTGGGGTCGGGTTAGTGATTAGGGCCTAGTTAGGGGTTAAGTTTAGGATTAAGGTTAGGAGTTAGGGTCTAGTTAAGGGTTAAGTTTAGGGTTAGGGCCTAGTTAAGGGTTAAGGTTAGGGCCTGGTTTAGGGTTAAGGTTAGAGCCTAGTTAAGGGTTAAGGTAAGAGCCTAGTTAAGGGTTAAGGTTAGGGCCTACTTAAGGGTTAAGGTTAGGGTTAGGGCCTAGTTAAGGGTTAAGGTTAGGGTTAGAGTCTAGTTAGGGGTTAAGGTTAGGGTTAAGGTTAGGGTCTAGTTAGGGGTTAAGTTTAGGGTTAGGGCCTAGTTAGGGGTTAAGTTTAGGGTTAGGATCTGGTTAGGGGTTAGGTTTAGGGTTAGGGCCTAGTTAGGGGTTAAGTTTAGAGTTAGGGCCTAATTAAGGGTTAAGGTTAGGGCCTACTTAGGGGTTAAGGTTAGGGTTAGGGCCTAGGTCAAGGGTTAAGGTTAGGGCCTAGAGGCTGAGGTCATGTTCATGGTGGGCTGTAAGGTGGTGGGAGAGGTGTTGGGTGAGTGCTTATGACTGTATTTATGTAACTTTCAAGTTACAATTGGAATTTTCTGTAAAAATCCTGGAAAAAATCAAAAAGGTCAAAAGGTCGACGATGAAAAAATGGTCGGTGAACTGAGGAAATTTATGTTATTATTCGTCGGAGGGAGAGGGGAGATTGTTATATTAGTTTAGACATTTTTAGAATAGATATTAAAGGCTGCTAAGCCTTATATTTAGTGCTATAATAAGCTGATATTATAAGGCCTTTCTAAGGTTTGGGGGAAGTAAAGTAAAGGTGTTTTATTTAGAGAAACTAAATTTGGGTACACATCATCAGTAGTCACCTCAGGGTCAAGCGGGTGTTTCGGCCATGAAACTAGACACCCTAACCTGAGGCTGGCCCACCAGGGGTGATCAAATCCCTGGTGTGTGTCCCTCGTGTCAATTGGTTTTTTGAATAAAGTTTTATTTTATAAAGCTGTTTTTATATCTATTTTGTAGTTCCTAGTTTAGGTGACCCTAGACATATATCTAATTTGAGGAGGGAGGGAGAAAATAAAAGGCGAGCGAGCGGTTGTCGGCGCGAGAGCGAAAAAACGGGCGTGCTAAAGGGACTAGCTATCCTACAAGGGGTCCCCCCGAGAGATGATCAGGACCAGCCCCGACAGAGCGGTGCCTTCCTGGCCATCCCCAGGGATCGAGGAAACAGAGCCAGCCGCACTGAAGTGCTGCCTCCCTGCTCCCTCTGGGGTTCCCAAGAGGTATTGATTATGATCCCTGTACTCCATACACCGCACAGTCCCAGGGATCAGGAAATGAAAGCTATTTTGAAAAATTCAGTTTGTGTTTTTTTATATTTTTTATTTATTTTAAGTTTAATTATTTTTATTATATGTGTAGTGTAAGATGTGCTGTTGTATGGGTGGGGCTACCCCCCATAGAAAATTTGGCTACAATTAAGGTCCTGAAGCCGGGGACCACCACATCCTGCGTGCATTGTCTCTATTGAGACGCAAGGAGGGCTGCATACTTACCGCCATGTACAGGTCACCGCTGGGGCCAGCTGGACTGACCCGTACATGGCCAGCGAATTGTTTGGTGTGGGGAATTTTAGGGGGTGTCATTAAGCTGAGGTACTATATGAGGGAGGGTGGCGAAATGAAATATTTAATTTTGAAGAGAGGGTTTGTGGGATGTGTATTAATTGAATTTGGAGGTTAAAATCAGTGTAGGGGTGAAAGAATTTTTCAAAAATTCAAAACGGTTTGGAAGATATATCTATTTTTAGGATTTGTTAGAGGGGAAGAGCGGCATTGTGGGAAATCCGAAACCAGGAAGTGATAATCTATGTGCATATCTTTTGAACTGTAAGTCTGATTAACTTCAAAACAATTTTAAATAGGAGGTGAGGGAGGATAGAAAAAATGTATTAAGTATTAAGCTGTATATTATTGAGAAATTATAATAAATAGTCATAATATTAAATAAATTTAAACTGGATTATAGAAATAGGTGTAATTTAATGATTAGAACGGTCAGTACGTAATGGTATTCTATATTTTTGTGGTAATGAAATAGCATGGTGGAAGGTCAAATTAGAAGTATGACCTTTGACCTTTTATTCCCTATTCCATTACAGTTAGTTGATATTATAAAGTTAATTTATTAATATAGGACTTTTTACATATATATTATTTTGATAGGGTTTCATTTGTGTTGTATGTTGTATTATTTAATAATATAGTCATAATAGTATTTAAAGATTTGTTTATAATATTCATAATAGTAAAAATAAAAATATTCTGAGGGGCCTTATCGGTGGGGATAGAAGATTAAGTTATGTGATAATAGTCTACATCTAGTGAGGTAGAGAGTTCAATTTAAAGCCTGACCTTTGACTTTTTTGTTCAATCATTGACCTTTTAAATTACTCTTAAGTTTATAATTTAAGATGGGAATTTTTAACATTGTGTTTATATCCTTTTAATTGTGTTAATTATAATAAATACTTTATTATAATAAAATCTAACAAAATAAAATTGTGTATAAAATTGATAATAATAGCGCTTTTTTAATTTATTTATTTAGAGGCCTGTTAGGGGTGGAATGTGGGGAACCTTAAGGAAAAGCTATCTTGCTTATACAGATTGTATAAGTCAGGAGATAGGAAGTGATTAGAATGCCTCGGCCCCTGAGGTACCTTACAAGGGGGGCACAGAAATAAAGGGGGTGGAGATATCAAACACTACGAAAGGGATCACAGTGTTCAATAGGAAACCAAACTATCCCCTGAGTTACTTTACAAGGCTGTTTGGTAAATGTTGTCGAAAACAAGAGTCGATCAGGTAAGTACACCTAAGGCAATGGTTTGGCCAGGGGTTAGGTTTGTTAAAGTTAACGAGGAACACGCCCCATGGGACCCTTTAGCGGGAATTGCATGGTTGGATGACGTGAACACCGGTAGCGGCACGGCCATTGAACCTTTGGGGCCTGCCTCTCATGAATTCTGAATGGACAGGATAGGAGGAAATGAGGAGATTTCCCAAAAGTTTCCTAACCAGACAGGGCCTCTGGTAAAATTGGTGTTAATTACTATGTAATTATCATCCTCAAGTATAAAGGAATCAGGAGAGAGATCAGAGCAGTCAAAGAGGGGACCCTCTTCGCGGCCGCCCGGCTAACCGCAGCCTGATTGAAGTCCAACCTGATGTCCAATATCGCAAGGTGATTGATTAAACTGGTGTTTATTACTATGTTGTTATAATCTCCAAGTATAAAGGAATCAAGAAGGAGAGCAGATAAGCAGCAGAGGAGAGCCTCTTCGCGGCAGCCGAGCTGACCACGGTTCAACTGAAGTCCGACCGGATGTCCCATAAAACAAGGAAACTAATTTAATCTGTATTTATTATTATGTTATTATAATCTCCAAGTATAAAGGAATCAGGAGAGAGATCAGAGCAGTCAAAGAGGAGACCCTCTTCGCGGCCGCCCGGCTAACCGCAGCCTGATTGAAGTCCAGCCTGATATCCACTAATACAAGGGGATATTTTAATTTGGTCTAGAATCTGGGTTATAATTTAGGTACAGGCTAAGGTTTAAGATCAAAATTTGTTATAGGGTGGGAATGGGATTAGGAATAAGGTGGCAATTAAGGCCTAATTAAGGGTTAAGTTTGGGGTCGGGTTAGTGATTAGGGCCTAGTTAGGGGTTAAGTTTAGGATTAAGGTTAGGAGTTAGGGTCTAGTTAAGGGTTAAGTTTAGGGTTAGGGCCTAGTTAAGGGTTAAGGTTAGGGCCTGGTTTAGGGTTAAGGTTAGAGCCTAGTTAAGGGTTAAGGTAAGAGCCTAGTTAAGGGTTAAGGTTAGGGCCTACTTAAGGGTTAAGGTTAGGGTTAGGGCCTAGTTAAGGGTTAAGGTTAGGGTTAGAGTCTAGTTAGGGGTTAAGGTTAGGGTTAAGGTTAGGGTCTAGTTAGGGGTTAAGTTTAGGGTTAGGGCCTAGTTAGGGGTTAAGTTTAGGGTTAGGATCTGGTTAGGGGTTAGGTTTAGGGTTAGGGCCTAGTTAGGGGTTAAGTTTAGAGTTAGGGCCTAATTAAGGGTTAAGGTTAGGGCCTACTTAGGGGTTAAGGTTAGGGTTAGGGCCTAGGTCAAGGGTTAAGGTTAGGGCCTAGAGGCTGAGGTCATGTTCATGGTGGGCTGTAAGGTGGTGGGAGAGGTGTTGGGTGAGTGCTTATGACTGTATTTATGTAACTTTCAAGTTACAATTGGAATTTTCTGTAAAAATCCTGGAAAAAATCAAAAAGGTCAAAAGGTCGACGATGAAAAAATGGTCGGTGAACTGAGGAAATTTATGTTATTATTCGTCGGAGGGAGAGGGGAGATTGTTATATTAGTTTAGACATTTTTAGAATAGATATTAAAGGCTGCTAAGCCTTATATTTAGTGCTATAATAAGCTGATATTATAAGGCCTTTCTAAGGTTTGGGGGAAGTAAAGTAAAGGTGTTTTATTTAGAGAAACTAAATTTGGGTACACATCATCAGTAGTCACCTCAGGGTCAAGCGGGTGTTTCGGCCATGAAACTAGACACCCTAACCTGAGGCTGGCCCACCAGGGGTGATCAAATCCCTGGTGTGTGTCCCTCGTGTCAATTGGTTTTTTGAATAAAGTTTTATTTTATAAAGCTGTTTTTATATCTATTTTGTAGTTCCTAGTTTAGGTGACCCTAGACATATATCTAATTTGAGGAGGGAGGGAGAAAATAAAAGGCGAGCGAGCGGTTGTCGGCGCGAGAGCGAAAAAACGGGCGTGCTAAAGGGACTAGCTATCCTACAAGGGGTCCCCCCGAGAGATGATCAGGACCAGCCCCGACAGAGCGGTGCCTTCCTGGCCATCCCCAGGGATCGAGGAAACAGAGCCAGCCGCACTGAAGTGCTGCCTCCCTGCTCCCTCTGGGGTTCCCAAGAGGTATTGATTATGATCCCTGTACTCCATACACCGCACAGTCCCAGGGATCAGGAAATGAAAGCTATTTTGAAAAATTCAGTTTGTGTTTTTTTATATTTTTTATTTATTTTAAGTTTAATTATTTTTATTATATGTGTAGTGTAAGATGTGCTGTTGTATGGGTGGGGCTACCCCCCATAGAAAATTTGGCTACAATTAAGGTCCTGAAGCCGGGGACCACCACATCCTGCGTGCATTGTCTCTATTGAGACGCAAGGAGGGCTGCATACTTACCGCCATGTACAGGTCACCGCTGGGGCCAGCTGGACTGACCCGTACATGGCCAGCGAATTGTTTGGTGTGGGGAATTTTAGGGGGTGTCATTAAGCTGAGGTACTATATGAGGGAGGGTGGCGAAATGAAATATTTAATTTTGAAGAGAGGGTTTGTGGGATGTGTATTAATTGAATTTGGAGGTTAAAATCAGTGTAGGGGTGAAAGAATTTTTCAAAAATTCAAAACGGTTTGGAAGATATATCTATTTTTAGGATTTGTTAGAGGGGAAGAGCGGCATTGTGGGAAATCCGAAACCAGGAAGTGATAATCTATGTGCATATCTTTTGAACTGTAAGTCTGATTAACTTCAAAACAATTTTAAATAGGAGGTGAGGGAGGATAGAAAAAATGTATTAAGTATTAAGCTGTATATTATTGAGAAATTATAATAAATAGTCATAATATTAAATAAATTTAAACTGGATTATAGAAATAGGTGTAATTTAATGATTAGAACGGTCAGTACGTAATGGTATTCTATATTTTTGTGGTAATGAAATAGCATGGTGGAAGGTCAAATTAGAAGTATGACCTTTGACCTTTTATTCCCTATTCCATTACAGTTAGTTGATATTATAAAGTTAATTTATTAATATAGGACTTTTTACATATATATTATTTTGATAGGGTTTCATTTGTGTTGTATGTTGTATTATTTAATAATATAGTCATAATAGTATTTAAAGATTTGTTTATAATATTCATAATAGTAAAAATAAAAATATTCTGAGGGGCCTTATCGGTGGGGATAGAAGATTAAGTTATGTGATAATAGTCTACATCTAGTGAGGTAGAGAGTTCAATTTAAAGCCTGACCTTTGACTTTTTTGTTCAATCATTGACCTTTTAAATTACTCTTAAGTTTATAATTTAAGATGGGAATTTTTAACATTGTGTTTATATCCTTTTAATTGTGTTAATTATAATAAATACTTTATTATAATAAAATCTAACAAAATAAAATTGTGTATAAAATTGATAATAATAGCGCTTTTTTAATTTATTTATTTAGAGGCCTGTTAGGGGTGGAATGTGGGGAACCTTAAGGAAAAGCTATCTTGCTTATACAGATTGTATAAGTCAGGAGATAGGGTTAGGGTTAGGGTTAGGGTTAGGGTTAGGGTTAGGGTTAGGTTTGGGGAATGAAACCTGTCCCCTAGGGGGCCCAGGTGGTGCACGGTCCATCCCTCGGCCGAGTTCGCTCCTCCACTCCCCGGTGCGTCCGTTGGACCTCTGCCGCCTCCTTCCATGGCGGACCACGGTCCATTCTCCGTCCATTTTTGGACTTTTTAGATTATTTATTTATTTATTTATTTATTTATTTATTTATTTATTTATTTATTTATGTATTTGATATGAAATGTATTTATTAATTATGTATTTGCTGATTTTAATGTCGCCTTTGTTATTATATGCTTATTAGAATTTTTTTAATTTTGTGTATGTAATTGGTTGATATTTTTATATATTTTTATATTGTAGAGAAAGAAAATAAATTTTTTAGAAAAAAATAAAAAAATGAAAAAAAATTTTTTTATAAATTAAAACTATCAATTTTTAATCAAACTAAAATTTAATGTGCCAATTGTCGACGTTTCGGAAAATAATTTACTCCTTCTTCAGGACTGGCACAAGAAAAGGGCTCTGGCAAGGCGATCTTTCTCTCTCAGTGTCAAAATGAAAAGTGAGCTCCCTGCTCTTCTGCCTGCCTTATATAGCTTTTGCCCTACGTACGCAACAAAAAATGTACTGGGTCTCCAGCTGTGGCTCAATAGGCCTGAAAATCTCTATAAATTTTTTAAAAAAACATAAGAGGTTGAAATGATATATTTATTTATTTATTTGTTTATATATTTATGATATATATATATATATTTTATTTTCTTTTCGAAGGTGTATTATATTAATTTATATAAATATATATTTTTTATTATGAATTTATTAAATGTGTTTTAACTTTTTATTCTCTTCCTCCTTTCATCTCTTTCTACACTATCCCTCCACTTCCCATAAATTTGTCTTTTAATTATATTATATTAATGAATTGATTATTTATTTAATAGTATTTTAATTAATTAATTTAGTTATTTAATTATTTATTTGGTTATTTATTTATGTCTTTAGTGTTTTTTATAAAAGTTTTTTTAACCTAAGGTCGGGGTAGGATCAGGGCTGGGGTTAAGGTTAGGTTGGGGGCAGGGGGTTGGTTAAGGTTAGGATTAGGAATAGGGTGGGGTTAGGATTAGGGTCCGGGTTAAGGTTAGGAGTGGGGTTAGGGTTAGGGCTGGGGGAGGGGGTTGGTTAAGGTTAGGGTTAGGAATAGGGTGGGGTAGGATTAGGGTCTGGGTTAAGGTTAGGAGTGGGGTTAGGGTTAGGGCTGGGGGGGGGGTTTTGGTTAGGTTAGGGTAGGGGTTAAGGTTAGAGCTGGGGGAGGGGATTTTGGTTAAGGTTAGGATAGAGGTTAAGGTTAGAGCTGGGGGAGGGAGTTTGGTTAAGGTTAGGATAGAGGTTAAGGTTAGAGCTGGGGGAGGGAGTTTGGTTAAGGTTAGGGTAGAGGTTAAGGTTAGAGCTGGGGGAGGGGGGTTGGTTAAGGTTAGGGTTTGGAACAGGGTGGGGTTAGTGTTATAATAAGAGTATATTACTATGTCAATTACTATTTATTGTATTATATCTAATATTTCATATTTAATCCATGTGGTTCTTTAGTGTGTAATAATCTTATCCATTTTCTCTCTCCAGATTTTCTCTCTTTTTCTGTCCATCCAGCATTGCTGTGGATCCCTGCCACCCTGAGGGATTCTAACCCGTGTTCCATAAAATGCTTCACCAAAGGTAAGTGAGTTTCTTTTTTATTAGTTATATTGTATCTATGTTGAGTCATTCTAGTCGATATTGAATTTTTTGTTTCCCCTATGTATTGCATTCCGCAACTATTACAGAAAATTATGTATATGCAATTTTTGGTTTGTGGGCTAAATCGTTGTTTGATTTTAAAAATGGTTTTATCGGTTCTATTATGTATATATTTCAAAGTTACAAAATTTCGGAATGAAATATTAGGCTTGTCCAATCTTTGTACTGGTTTCACTTTGGCCCTTACTAAATAATCTCTAATATTTTTATTTTTTCTATATGCCGAAATTATTTGGTGATTTTTTAGCAGTCCTTGAGTCTCTACTATAGTTGTGAAATTATTTTTAAATATTCTATGAAGTTTGGTGCTTATTGATGAAAAATTTGTAATTAAAGGAACAATTTCTTTTATGTTTGGTTGTTTGCAGGTTTGGAATGTTTTCAAGCAATGTCTTAAAAATTGTCGTGAGTATCCTCTTGTTCTAAGTGCTTTAAAAAGTGTTTTAACTGCTGTTTTAAAATCTTCTTCTTGTGTACAAATTCTGTGGAACCTAATCAATTGTGATCTGATTAATCCTTTGTAGGTGTGTCTGGGATGGAAACTGGTTTTAAACAATAAGGCGTGAGTATCTGTTTTTTTGAAAAATACCTTAATGTCCAAAGTTTGGTTCTTTTGAAATGTTTTTCCTTTATATATTGTTGTATCTAAAAAATCAATTGATTGGAAATTAAATGTATATTTTAGTCTGATTGAGGGGTCAAAGGTGTCCAGTATTTGGATGAAGTTTAAAAAGTCTTCTTTAGAATCGGACCATATTCCGAAAATATCATCCAAATATCTGTAGTAGTGTAGAGGTCTCTTTGGACATTTGTTTAGAGCTTTGTTCTCCCAATCTGCCATGAAGATATTAGCATATGCTGGTGCAAATTTCTTGCCCATTGCTGTACCCTTAATTTGTAAGAAGTATTCGTTATTGAATTCAAAATCATTTTTGGTTAAATTTATCTCTAATAATTGTAGAATTTCTCTGTCTGGTCTTTCATTATTTGGATATTTTTTGAATATATCATTTACTGCTTTCAGGCCTGATTTGGTGTCAATATTGGTGTATAAGCTGTCAATGTCAATTGTGAAAAAGAAAGAATTGGTAGGTATTTTTAATTTTTTGATTATGTCGATGAAATGGTAAGTATCTTTTATGTATGATGAGTGTTTAGTCGAGAGAGGGTTTAAAAAATAATCAATGAATTCGGCCGTGTGATAAGTCTCACTGCCGCAGTCTGAGACAATTGGTCTGCCTGGCGGGACTTCAAAGGGTATTGTCCATTTTTCTGGTTCTTTGTGTATTTTGGGTAATATGTAAAATCTTCGTGGTCTAGGGTCAAATTCTCCTTTTAAATATTTACGTTGTTTGTCACTAATATATTTTTGTTTATATAGACTAGTTAGAATTTTTTCGATTAAAGGTATAGTTTTGAAGTAAATGGGTTCTTTTAGTTTGGTATAGTATTGTGTGTCATTTAATTGTCTGTTTGCTTCCATGATATATTGTTCTCGTGCTAAAATGACTACCGCGCTACCCTTGTCTGCCGGTTTAATAATTATATGTTTATTATTTGCCAATTCTTTCAGTGCTTCCTTTTCTTCCTCAGTTAAGTTATCTCTCTCCTTGTTTGGTCTGAAATGTTTATTGAAGTCCTTATTATCTTTTTTTATTAAAAAATTGATTTCTGGTGGCAATTCGTCTGGGGTAGGGGTCCATAATGAATTAAATATAAACTTTGGTATTTCTCGTTTTTTCTTTTTTTCTTTGCCTTCAAAATAAGATTTTAGTCTGATTGTTCTGTGATAATTTTGTAAATCCAATTGTAAAGTTCTTTTTAAGTCTTTGTTTATATTAATTGTCGGAATGAAATTTAGTCCTTTGTTTAATAATTCTAATTGTGTTTTAGATGGGTTGAAATTTTTGGCCAAAACAATGACATTTTTGTATAAACTGGACTCGGGTCCATTTCTCTTCCCCTCCTCTAAGAGGCTTATGGGGCCTTCAAGTTTAAAAATGCCACCCAATGATCCCGCATTGCTTCCGCTGTGGCCCTGGACCAATGGATATGGTCCCTTTCCGTTTGGAAGTCCTTGTTCCTGAGTGTTGGAATATACGGTAAGTTCCTAATGATGTGTTTATTTAGGATCTCCATTGTGAGTCGTTCCTCCAACGGTAATTGCTGTGAGTAATTCACCACTGGAATCCAAATTTCTGCATGCGGAAATCTATTCTTAGCAGTCCTGACTGCCGCCTGCATTTGTTTAACTGATGTTTCTTTAGCTCTTTGAGCTCTACAGTTAAGGCCGAATGCCAGTACTAGTTTCTCTACTTTACCATGGCCTGTGGCTTTTTGCAGTAGAGACTGGGCGTGGCGGAAGTTAGCTCCTGGGTAGCTCTCAACCTGCAGGTCCGGGATTGAGTGTCCCGGGATCCTGGCTAGGTTGGAGTCTCCCATTATGAGCCACTTCCTCTCCACCCTCAGGCTCCAATCCACCATTTTTCTATCCGAATTATGGTGTCTTTTCACCTTAAAACGGTAAGTATTGGGAATGGAGGTTTGCTCCTCGGAATCATCATCCTCAGGGCTTTCAATCTCCCCTTGGGGTGCATGAATCTGAACCAGGCTCTCTCCCAGGTGGCTCTGATTCGGACTCTCCTGTGCCCGTATTGGTGTTAAAATCGGACTCCTTACTCCCAAGTCACCAATTTCCTGGTCTAAAACACACCTTTCCAGGCTCCTATTTGAGTCCTGCTGTAGGCCACCCTGCTGTTTAGGAGTGACTTGGGTGTTTTCTTCAATCACAAGGAGGAATTCCTGTTCTGAGACCACACAGTTATTTGTTTCCCTTCTCTTGCGTTGCTCTCTCTGATCCTTAGGAAGTTCCCGCTCTGGAGGCCCCCTCCCTGGAGACTCCATCTGCAAGACCGGATCCGTCATGGTGCCAATAGTACCCTGACGAACCCGGTCCGCCATCCTACCTCCTGAGGTAAGTTCCTTAGTGTTTATGTCTTTTGTAGTAGAGGTTTTTTGTTGTGTAGTTCTGCGTTGGTTTGTGGTTTGTGTGTGTTCCTGTGATTGCCGTTGTGGAGTGGATGTTTGTTGGTGTGTGTCTTTGTGTGACCGTTGTCTTACCCGCTCCGTGTCTTCATCCCTCTCCTCGTCCTCGTCTCCCTCTTTGTTCCTGTCTCTGTCTTCTTCCTGTTCACTGTCTCCCCTCGTTCCCTCTCTTGAGGCAATCAAGGCTTCCACATGATCCAAGACTTCCTCCGTTATGCGGGGTAAGTTTCTCCGGGCCCATCTTTTGGCCACCTCAAATGGCTGCTTCCAATCCTGGATCAAATCTCTCTCCAGGTCATCAAGCAGGGACTCCAAACCAACCATATAGTGTTCTTCCAAGATCAGTAAGGTATTGTAGCCCCAATTTATAGCATTCCCTTTGATCATGTCTGTCGTTTTTGCCGAAGGGAATGCCGGCTTGATCAAAGAGGTTAGTGTGTCCACCATCCGAGAGATCATTTTGGGCTCAGATTTCCCAGGCTTCGGAGCCACGTTTCGAAGATGGTGGACCACTTTAATGATAGCGTGCATTTGTCGCACTAGTTTGCCGAATTGCGGGTCTGTGGGTTGTCGCCTCACCCAATCCCTGTCATTCAGCTGTCCCCGGTTAGGCCTGGGGGCCTGCCGTGTATATTGTCCCCGCGTGACTGCCGCATAGGAACGAGTTGGGGGTTCGAGGTAGCGACCCCGACCGTAGGGAGGCACTGGCCGGATAGGTTTGGGGAATGAAACCTGTCCCCTAGGGGGCCCAGGTGGTGCACGGTCCATCCCTCGGCCGAGTTCGCTCCTCCACTCCCCGGTGCGTCCGTTGGACCTCTGCCGCCTCCTTCCATGGCGGACCACGGTCCATTCTCCGTCCATTTTTGGACTTTTTAGATTATTTATTTATTTATTTATTTATTTATTTATTTATTTATTTATTTATTTATGTATTTGATATGAAATGTATTTATTAATTATGTATTTGCTGATTTTAATGTCGCCTTTGTTATTATATGCTTATTAGAATTTTTTTAATTTTGTGTATGTAATTGGTTGATATTTTTATATATTTTTATATTGTAGAGAAAGAAAATAAATTTTTTAGAAAAAAATAAAAAAATGAAAAAAAATTTTTTTATAAATTAAAACTATCAATTTTTAATCAAACTAAAATTTAATGTGCCAATTGTCGACGTTTCGGAAAATAATTTACTCCTTCTTCAGGACTGGCACAAGAAAAGGGCTCTGGCAAGGCGATCTTTCTCTCTCAGTGTCAAAATGAAAAGTGAGCTCCCTGCTCTTCTGCCTGCCTTATATAGCTTTTGCCCTACGTACGCAACAAAAAATGTACTGGGTCTCCAGCTGTGGCTCAATAGGCCTGAAAATCTCTATAAATTTTTTAAAAAAACATAAGAGGTTGAAATGATATATTTATTTATTTATTTGTTTATATATTTATGATATATATATATATATTTTATTTTCTTTTCGAAGGTGTATTATATTAATTTATATAAATATATATTTTTTATTATGAATTTATTAAATGTGTTTTAACTTTTTATTCTCTTCCTCCTTTCATCTCTTTCTACACTATCCCTCCACTTCCCATAAATTTGTCTTTTAATTATATTATATTAATGAATTGATTATTTATTTAATAGTATTTTAATTAATTAATTTAGTTATTTAATTATTTATTTGGTTATTTATTTATGTCTTTAGTGTTTTTTATAAAAGTTTTTTTAACCTAAGGTCGGGGTAGGATCAGGGCTGGGGTTAAGGTTAGGTTGGGGGCAGGGGGTTGGTTAAGGTTAGGATTAGGAATAGGGTGGGGTTAGGATTAGGGTCCGGGTTAAGGTTAGGAGTGGGGTTAGGGTTAGGGCTGGGGGAGGGGGTTGGTTAAGGTTAGGGTTAGGAATAGGGTGGGGTAGGATTAGGGTCTGGGTTAAGGTTAGGAGTGGGGTTAGGGTTAGGGCTGGGGGGGGGGTTTTGGTTAGGTTAGGGTAGGGGTTAAGGTTAGAGCTGGGGGAGGGGATTTTGGTTAAGGTTAGGATAGAGGTTAAGGTTAGAGCTGGGGGAGGGAGTTTGGTTAAGGTTAGGATAGAGGTTAAGGTTAGAGCTGGGGGAGGGAGTTTGGTTAAGGTTAGGGTAGAGGTTAAGGTTAGAGCTGGGGGAGGGGGGTTGGTTAAGGTTAGGGTTTGGAACAGGGTGGGGTTAGTGTTATAATAAGAGTATATTACTATGTCAATTACTATTTATTGTATTATATCTAATATTTCATATTTAATCCATGTGGTTCTTTAGTGTGTAATAATCTTATCCATTTTCTCTCTCCAGATTTTCTCTCTTTTTCTGTCCATCCAGCATTGCTGTGGATCCCTGCCACCCTGAGGGATTCTAACCCGTGTTCCATAAAATGCTTCACCAAAGGTAAGTGAGTTTCTTTTTTATTAGTTATATTGTATCTATGTTGAGTCATTCTAGTCGATATTGAATTTTTTGTTTCCCCTATGTATTGCATTCCGCAACTATTACAGAAAATTATGTATATGCAATTTTTGGTTTGTGGGCTAAATCGTTGTTTGATTTTAAAAATGGTTTTATCGGTTCTATTATGTATATATTTCAAAGTTACAAAATTTCGGAATGAAATATTAGGCTTGTCCAATCTTTGTACTGGTTTCACTTTGGCCCTTACTAAATAATCTCTAATATTTTTATTTTTTCTATATGCCGAAATTATTTGGTGATTTTTTAGCAGTCCTTGAGTCTCTACTATAGTTGTGAAATTATTTTTAAATATTCTATGAAGTTTGGTGCTTATTGATGAAAAATTTGTAATTAAAGGAACAATTTCTTTTATGTTTGGTTGTTTGCAGGTTTGGAATGTTTTCAAGCAATGTCTTAAAAATTGTCGTGAGTATCCTCTTGTTCTAAGTGCTTTAAAAAGTGTTTTAACTGCTGTTTTAAAATCTTCTTCTTGTGTACAAATTCTGTGGAACCTAATCAATTGTGATCTGATTAATCCTTTGTAGGTGTGTCTGGGATGGAAACTGGTTTTAAACAATAAGGCGTGAGTATCTGTTTTTTTGAAAAATACCTTAATGTCCAAAGTTTGGTTCTTTTGAAATGTTTTTCCTTTATATATTGTTGTATCTAAAAAATCAATTGATTGGAAATTAAATGTATATTTTAGTCTGATTGAGGGGTCAAAGGTGTCCAGTATTTGGATGAAGTTTAAAAAGTCTTCTTTAGAATCGGACCATATTCCGAAAATATCATCCAAATATCTGTAGTAGTGTAGAGGTCTCTTTGGACATTTGTTTAGAGCTTTGTTCTCCCAATCTGCCATGAAGATATTAGCATATGCTGGTGCAAATTTCTTGCCCATTGCTGTACCCTTAATTTGTAAGAAGTATTCGTTATTGAATTCAAAATCATTTTTGGTTAAATTTATCTCTAATAATTGTAGAATTTCTCTGTCTGGTCTTTCATTATTTGGATATTTTTTGAATATATCATTTACTGCTTTCAGGCCTGATTTGGTGTCAATATTGGTGTATAAGCTGTCAATGTCAATTGTGAAAAAGAAAGAATTGGTAGGTATTTTTAATTTTTTGATTATGTCGATGAAATGGTAAGTATCTTTTATGTATGATGAGTGTTTAGTCGAGAGAGGGTTTAAAAAATAATCAATGAATTCGGCCGTGTGATAAGTCTCACTGCCGCAGTCTGAGACAATTGGTCTGCCTGGCGGGACTTCAAAGGGTATTGTCCATTTTTCTGGTTCTTTGTGTATTTTGGGTAATATGTAAAATCTTCGTGGTCTAGGGTCAAATTCTCCTTTTAAATATTTACGTTGTTTGTCACTAATATATTTTTGTTTATATAGACTAGTTAGAATTTTTTCGATTAAAGGTATAGTTTTGAAGTAAATGGGTTCTTTTAGTTTGGTATAGTATTGTGTGTCATTTAATTGTCTGTTTGCTTCCATGATATATTGTTCTCGTGCTAAAATGACTACCGCGCTACCCTTGTCTGCCGGTTTAATAATTATATGTTTATTATTTGCCAATTCTTTCAGTGCTTCCTTTTCTTCCTCAGTTAAGTTATCTCTCTCCTTGTTTGGTCTGAAATGTTTATTGAAGTCCTTATTATCTTTTTTTATTAAAAAATTGATTTCTGGTGGCAATTCGTCTGGGGTAGGGGTCCATAATGAATTAAATATAAACTTTGGTATTTCTCGTTTTTTCTTTTTTTCTTTGCCTTCAAAATAAGATTTTAGTCTGATTGTTCTGTGATAATTTTGTAAATCCAATTGTAAAGTTCTTTTTAAGTCTTTGTTTATATTAATTGTCGGAATGAAATTTAGTCCTTTGTTTAATAATTCTAATTGTGTTTTAGATGGGTTGAAATTTTTGGCCAAAACAATGACATTTTTGTATAAACTGGACTCGGGTCCATTTCTCTTCCCCTCCTCTAAGAGGCTTATGGGGCCTTCAAGTTTAAAAATGCCACCCAATGATCCCGCATTGCTTCCGCTGTGGCCCTGGACCAATGGATATGGTCCCTTTCCGTTTGGAAGTCCTTGTTCCTGAGTGTTGGAATATACGGTAAGTTCCTAATGATGTGTTTATTTAGGATCTCCATTGTGAGTCGTTCCTCCAACGGTAATTGCTGTGAGTAATTCACCACTGGAATCCAAATTTCTGCATGCGGAAATCTATTCTTAGCAGTCCTGACTGCCGCCTGCATTTGTTTAACTGATGTTTCTTTAGCTCTTTGAGCTCTACAGTTAAGGCCGAATGCCAGTACTAGTTTCTCTACTTTACCATGGCCTGTGGCTTTTTGCAGTAGAGACTGGGCGTGGCGGAAGTTAGCTCCTGGGTAGCTCTCAACCTGCAGGTCCGGGATTGAGTGTCCCGGGATCCTGGCTAGGTTGGAGTCTCCCATTATGAGCCACTTCCTCTCCACCCTCAGGCTCCAATCCACCATTTTTCTATCCGAATTATGGTGTCTTTTCACCTTAAAACGGTAAGTATTGGGAATGGAGGTTTGCTCCTCGGAATCATCATCCTCAGGGCTTTCAATCTCCCCTTGGGGTGCATGAATCTGAACCAGGCTCTCTCCCAGGTGGCTCTGATTCGGACTCTCCTGTGCCCGTATTGGTGTTAAAATCGGACTCCTTACTCCCAAGTCACCAATTTCCTGGTCTAAAACACACCTTTCCAGGCTCCTATTTGAGTCCTGCTGTAGGCCACCCTGCTGTTTAGGAGTGACTTGGGTGTTTTCTTCAATCACAAGGAGGAATTCCTGTTCTGAGACCACACAGTTATTTGTTTCCCTTCTCTTGCGTTGCTCTCTCTGATCCTTAGGAAGTTCCCGCTCTGGAGGCCCCCTCCCTGGAGACTCCATCTGCAAGACCGGATCCGTCATGGTGCCAATAGTACCCTGACGAACCCGGTCCGCCATCCTACCTCCTGAGGTAAGTTCCTTAGTGTTTATGTCTTTTGTAGTAGAGGTTTTTTGTTGTGTAGTTCTGCGTTGGTTTGTGGTTTGTGTGTGTTCCTGTGATTGCCGTTGTGGAGTGGATGTTTGTTGGTGTGTGTCTTTGTGTGACCGTTGTCTTACCCGCTCCGTGTCTTCATCCCTCTCCTCGTCCTCGTCTCCCTCTTTGTTCCTGTCTCTGTCTTCTTCCTGTTCACTGTCTCCCCTCGTTCCCTCTCTTGAGGCAATCAAGGCTTCCACATGATCCAAGACTTCCTCCGTTATGCGGGGTAAGTTTCTCCGGGCCCATCTTTTGGCCACCTCAAATGGCTGCTTCCAATCCTGGATCAAATCTCTCTCCAGGTCATCAAGCAGGGACTCCAAACCAACCATATAGTGTTCTTCCAAGATCAGTAAGGTATTGTAGCCCCAATTTATAGCATTCCCTTTGATCATGTCTGTCGTTTTTGCCGAAGGGAATGCCGGCTTGATCAAAGAGGTTAGTGTGTCCACCATCCGAGAGATCATTTTGGGCTCAGATTTCCCAGGCTTCGGAGCCACGTTTCGAAGATGGTGGACCACTTTAATGATAGCGTGCATTTGTCGCACTAGTTTGCCGAATTGCGGGTCTGTGGGTTGTCGCCTCACCCAATCCCTGTCATTCAGCTGTCCCCGGTTAGGCCTGGGGGCCTGCCGTGTATATTGTCCCCGCGTGACTGCCGCATAGGAACGAGTTGGGGGTTCGAGGTAGCGACCCCGACCGTAGGGAGGCACTGGCCGGATAGGTTTGGGGAATGAAACCTGTCCCCTAGGGGGCCCAGGTGGTGCACGGTCCATCCCTCGGCCGAGTTCGCTCCTCCACTCCCCGGTGCGTCCGTTGGACCTCTGCCGCCTCCTTCCATGGCGGACCACGGTCCATTCTCCGTCCATTTTTGGACTTTTTAGATTATTTATTTATTTATTTATTTATTTATTTATTTATTTATTTATTTATTTATTTATTTATTTATTTATTTATTTATTTATGTATTTGATATGAAATGTATTTATTAATTATGTATTTGCTGATTTTAATGTCGCCTTTGTTATTATATGCTTATTAGAATTTTTTTAATTTTGTGTATGTAATTGGTTGATATTTTTATATATTTTTATATTGTAGAGAAAGAAAATAAATTTTTTAGAAAAAAATAAAAAAATGAAAAAAAATTTTTTTATAAATTAAAACTATCAATTTTTAATCAAACTAAAATTTAATGTGCCAATTGTCGACGTTTCGGAAAATAATTTACTCCTTCTTCAGGACTGGCACAAGAAAAGGGCTCTGGCAAGGCGATCTTTCTCTCTCAGTGTCAAAATGAAAAGTGAGCTCCCTGCTCTTCTGCCTGCCTTATATAGCTTTTGCCCTACGTACGCAACAAAAAATGTACTGGGTCTCCAGCTGTGGCTCAATAGGCCTGAAAATCTCTATAAATTTTTTAAAAAAACATAAGAGGTTGAAATGATATATTTATTTATTTATTTGTTTATATATTTATGATATATATATATATATTTTATTTTCTTTTCGAAGGTGTATTATATTAATTTATATAAATATATATTTTTTATTATGAATTTATTAAATGT
The DNA here is from genome assembly GCA_030544235.1 of Lepturacanthus savala. NCBI lineage: Eukaryota > Metazoa > Chordata > Actinopteri > Scombriformes > Trichiuridae > Lepturacanthus > Lepturacanthus savala. The sequence continues at coordinate 32,493,025 of CM060478.1, forward strand.
GTTTTAACTTTTTATTCTCTTCCTCCTTTCATCTCTTTCTACACTATCCCTCCACTTCCCATAAATTTGTCTTTTAATTATATTATATTAATGAATTGATTATTTATTTAATAGTATTTTAATTAATTAATTTAGTTATTTAATTATTTATTTGGTTATTTATTTATGTCTTTAGTGTTTTTTATAAAAGTTTTTTTAACCTAAGGTCGGGGTAGGATCAGGGCTGGGGTTAAGGTTAGGTTGGGGGCAGGGGGTTGGTTAAGGTTAGGATTAGGAATAGGGTGGGGTTAGGATTAGGGTCCGGGTTAAGGTTAGGAGTGGGGTTAGGGTTAGGGCTGGGGGAGGGGGTTGGTTAAGGTTAGGGTTAGGAATAGGGTGGGGTAGGATTAGGGTCTGGGTTAAGGTTAGGAGTGGGGTTAGGGTTAGGGCTGGGGGGGGGGTTTTGGTTAGGTTAGGGTAGGGGTTAAGGTTAGAGCTGGGGGAGGGGATTTTGGTTAAGGTTAGGATAGAGGTTAAGGTTAGAGCTGGGGGAGGGAGTTTGGTTAAGGTTAGGATAGAGGTTAAGGTTAGAGCTGGGGGAGGGAGTTTGGTTAAGGTTAGGGTAGAGGTTAAGGTTAGAGCTGGGGGAGGGGGGTTGGTTAAGGTTAGGGTTTGGAACAGGGTGGGGTTAGTGTTATAATAAGAGTATATTACTATGTCAATTACTATTTATTGTATTATATCTAATATTTCATATTTAATCCATGTGGTTCTTTAGTGTGTAATAATCTTATCCATTTTCTCTCTCCAGATTTTCTCTCTTTTTCTGTCCATCCAGCATTGCTGTGGATCCCTGCCACCCTGAGGGATTCTAACCCGTGTTCCATAAAATGCTTCACCAAAGGTAAGTGAGTTTCTTTTTTATTAGTTATATTGTATCTATGTTGAGTCATTCTAGTCGATATTGAATTTTTTGTTTCCCCTATGTATTGCATTCCGCAACTATTACAGAAAATTATGTATATGCAATTTTTGGTTTGTGGGCTAAATCGTTGTTTGATTTTAAAAATGGTTTTATCGGTTCTATTATGTATATATTTCAAAGTTACAAAATTTCGGAATGAAATATTAGGCTTGTCCAATCTTTGTACTGGTTTCACTTTGGCCCTTACTAAATAATCTCTAATATTTTTATTTTTTCTATATGCCGAAATTATTTGGTGATTTTTTAGCAGTCCTTGAGTCTCTACTATAGTTGTGAAATTATTTTTAAATATTCTATGAAGTTTGGTGCTTATTGATGAAAAATTTGTAATTAAAGGAACAATTTCTTTTATGTTTGGTTGTTTGCAGGTTTGGAATGTTTTCAAGCAATGTCTTAAAAATTGTCGTGAGTATCCTCTTGTTCTAAGTGCTTTAAAAAGTGTTTTAACTGCTGTTTTAAAATCTTCTTCTTGTGTACAAATTCTGTGGAACCTAATCAATTGTGATCTGATTAATCCTTTGTAGGTGTGTCTGGGATGGAAACTGGTTTTAAACAATAAGGCGTGAGTATCTGTTTTTTTGAAAAATACCTTAATGTCCAAAGTTTGGTTCTTTTGAAATGTTTTTCCTTTATATATTGTTGTATCTAAAAAATCAATTGATTGGAAATTAAATGTATATTTTAGTCTGATTGAGGGGTCAAAGGTGTCCAGTATTTGGATGAAGTTTAAAAAGTCTTCTTTAGAATCGGACCATATTCCGAAAATATCATCCAAATATCTGTAGTAGTGTAGAGGTCTCTTTGGACATTTGTTTAGAGCTTTGTTCTCCCAATCTGCCATGAAGATATTAGCATATGCTGGTGCAAATTTCTTGCCCATTGCTGTACCCTTAATTTGTAAGAAGTATTCGTTATTGAATTCAAAATCATTTTTGGTTAAATTTATCTCTAATAATTGTAGAATTTCTCTGTCTGGTCTTTCATTATTTGGATATTTTTTGAATATATCATTTACTGCTTTCAGGCCTGATTTGGTGTCAATATTGGTGTATAAGCTGTCAATGTCAATTGTGAAAAAGAAAGAATTGGTAGGTATTTTTAATTTTTTGATTATGTCGATGAAATGGTAAGTATCTTTTATGTATGATGAGTGTTTAGTCGAGAGAGGGTTTAAAAAATAATCAATGAATTCGGCCGTGTGATAAGTCTCACTGCCGCAGTCTGAGACAATTGGTCTGCCTGGCGGGACTTCAAAGGGTATTGTCCATTTTTCTGGTTCTTTGTGTATTTTGGGTAATATGTAAAATCTTCGTGGTCTAGGGTCAAATTCTCCTTTTAAATATTTACGTTGTTTGTCACTAATATATTTTTGTTTATATAGACTAGTTAGAATTTTTTCGATTAAAGGTATAGTTTTGAAGTAAATGGGTTCTTTTAGTTTGGTATAGTATTGTGTGTCATTTAATTGTCTGTTTGCTTCCATGATATATTGTTCTCGTGCTAAAATGACTACCGCGCTACCCTTGTCTGCCGGTTTAATAATTATATGTTTATTATTTGCCAATTCTTTCAGTGCTTCCTTTTCTTCCTCAGTTAAGTTATCTCTCTCCTTGTTTGGTCTGAAATGTTTATTGAAGTCCTTATTATCTTTTTTTATTAAAAAATTGATTTCTGGTGGCAATTCGTCTGGGGTAGGGGTCCATAATGAATTAAATATAAACTTTGGTATTTCTCGTTTTTTCTTTTTTTCTTTGCCTTCAAAATAAGATTTTAGTCTGATTGTTCTGTGATAATTTTGTAAATCCAATTGTAAAGTTCTTTTTAAGTCTTTGTTTATATTAATTGTCGGAATGAAATTTAGTCCTTTGTTTAATAATTCTAATTGTGTTTTAGATGGGTTGAAATTTTTGGCCAAAACAATGACATTTTTGTATAAACTGGACTCGGGTCCATTTCTCTTCCCCTCCTCTAAGAGGCTTATGGGGCCTTCAAGTTTAAAAATGCCACCCAATGATCCCGCATTGCTTCCGCTGTGGCCCTGGACCAATGGATATGGTCCCTTTCCGTTTGGAAGTCCTTGTTCCTGAGTGTTGGAATATACGGTAAGTTCCTAATGATGTGTTTATTTAGGATCTCCATTGTGAGTCGTTCCTCCAACGGTAATTGCTGTGAGTAATTCACCACTGGAATCCAAATTTCTGCATGCGGAAATCTATTCTTAGCAGTCCTGACTGCCGCCTGCATTTGTTTAACTGATGTTTCTTTAGCTCTTTGAGCTCTACAGTTAAGGCCGAATGCCAGTACTAGTTTCTCTACTTTACCATGGCCTGTGGCTTTTTGCAGTAGAGACTGGGCGTGGCGGAAGTTAGCTCCTGGGTAGCTCTCAACCTGCAGGTCCGGGATTGAGTGTCCCGGGATCCTGGCTAGGTTGGAGTCTCCCATTATGAGCCACTTCCTCTCCACCCTCAGGCTCCAATCCACCATTTTTCTATCCGAATTATGGTGTCTTTTCACCTTAAAACGGTAAGTATTGGGAATGGAGGTTTGCTCCTCGGAATCATCATCCTCAGGGCTTTCAATCTCCCCTTGGGGTGCATGAATCTGAACCAGGCTCTCTCCCAGGTGGCTCTGATTCGGACTCTCCTGTGCCCGTATTGGTGTTAAAATCGGACTCCTTACTCCCAAGTCACCAATTTCCTGGTCTAAAACACACCTTTCCAGGCTCCTATTTGAGTCCTGCTGTAGGCCACCCTGCTGTTTAGGAGTGACTTGGGTGTTTTCTTCAATCACAAGGAGGAATTCCTGTTCTGAGACCACACAGTTATTTGTTTCCCTTCTCTTGCGTTGCTCTCTCTGATCCTTAGGAAGTTCCCGCTCTGGAGGCCCCCTCCCTGGAGACTCCATCTGCAAGACCGGATCCGTCATGGTGCCAATAGTACCCTGACGAACCCGGTCCGCCATCCTACCTCCTGAGGTAAGTTCCTTAGTGTTTATGTCTTTTGTAGTAGAGGTTTTTTGTTGTGTAGTTCTGCGTTGGTTTGTGGTTTGTGTGTGTTCCTGTGATTGCCGTTGTGGAGTGGATGTTTGTTGGTGTGTGTCTTTGTGTGACCGTTGTCTTACCCGCTCCGTGTCTTCATCCCTCTCCTCGTCCTCGTCTCCCTCTTTGTTCCTGTCTCTGTCTTCTTCCTGTTCACTGTCTCCCCTCGTTCCCTCTCTTGAGGCAATCAAGGCTTCCACATGATCCAAGACTTCCTCCGTTATGCGGGGTAAGTTTCTCCGGGCCCATCTTTTGGCCACCTCAAATGGCTGCTTCCAATCCTGGATCAAATCTCTCTCCAGGTCATCAAGCAGGGACTCCAAACCAACCATATAGTGTTCTTCCAAGATCAGTAAGGTATTGTAGCCCCAATTTATAGCATTCCCTTTGATCATGTCTGTCGTTTTTGCCGAAGGGAATGCCGGCTTGATCAAAGAGGTTAGTGTGTCCACCATCCGAGAGATCATTTTGGGCTCAGATTTCCCAGGCTTCGGAGCCACGTTTCGAAGATGGTGGACCACTTTAATGATAGCGTGCATTTGTCGCACTAGTTTGCCGAATTGCGGGTCTGTGGGTTGTCGCCTCACCCAATCCCTGTCATTCAGCTGTCCCCGGTTAGGCCTGGGGGCCTGCCGTGTATATTGTCCCCGCGTGACTGCCGCATAGGAACGAGTTGGGGGTTCGAGGTAGCGACCCCGACCGTAGGGAGGCACTGGCCGGATAGGTTTGGGGAATGAAACCTGTCCCCTAGGGGGCCCAGGTGGTGCACGGTCCATCCCTCGGCCGAGTTCGCTCCTCCACTCCCCGGTGCGTCCGTTGGACCTCTGCCGCCTCCTTCCATGGCGGACCACGGTCCATTCTCCGTCCATTTTTGGACTTTTTAGATTATTTATTTATTTATTTATTTATTTATTTATTTATTTATTTATTTATTTATTTATGTATTTGATATGAAATGTATTTATTAATTATGTATTTGCTGATTTTAATGTCGCCTTTGTTATTATATGCTTATTAGAATTTTTTTAATTTTGTGTATGTAATTGGTTGATATTTTTATATATTTTTATATTGTAGAGAAAGAAAATAAATTTTTTAGAAAAAAATAAAAAAATGAAAAAAAATTTTTTTATAAATTAAAACTATCAATTTTTAATCAAACTAAAATTTAATGTGCCAATTGTCGACGTTTCGGAAAATAATTTACTCCTTCTTCAGGACTGGCACAAGAAAAGGGCTCTGGCAAGGCGATCTTTCTCTCTCAGTGTCAAAATGAAAAGTGAGCTCCCTGCTCTTCTGCCTGCCTTATATAGCTTTTGCCCTACGTACGCAACAAAAAATGTACTGGGTCTCCAGCTGTGGCTCAATAGGCCTGAAAATCTCTATAAATTTTTTAAAAAAACATAAGAGGTTGAAATGATATATTTATTTATTTATTTGTTTATATATTTATGATATATATATATATATTTTATTTTCTTTTCGAAGGTGTATTATATTAATTTATATAAATATATATTTTTTATTATGAATTTATTAAATGTGTTTTAACTTTTTATTCTCTTCCTCCTTTCATCTCTTTCTACACTATCCCTCCACTTCCCATAAATTTGTCTTTTAATTATATTATATTAATGAATTGATTATTTATTTAATAGTATTTTAATTAATTAATTTAGTTATTTAATTATTTATTTGGTTATTTATTTATGTCTTTAGTGTTTTTTATAAAAGTTTTTTTAACCTAAGGTCGGGGTAGGATCAGGGCTGGGGTTAAGGTTAGGTTGGGGGCAGGGGGTTGGTTAAGGTTAGGATTAGGAATAGGGTGGGGTTAGGATTAGGGTCCGGGTTAAGGTTAGGAGTGGGGTTAGGGTTAGGGCTGGGGGAGGGGGTTGGTTAAGGTTAGGGTTAGGAATAGGGTGGGGTAGGATTAGGGTCTGGGTTAAGGTTAGGAGTGGGGTTAGGGTTAGGGCTGGGGGGGGGGTTTTGGTTAGGTTAGGGTAGGGGTTAAGGTTAGAGCTGGGGGAGGGGATTTTGGTTAAGGTTAGGATAGAGGTTAAGGTTA